>JAKUCM010009549.1:0-11968 GCA_023374145.1 Lepidium sativum | reverse complement strand
GCATGACGGTTCACATATAATCATAAATTCTAGTGTAAAAGAACAATCACATAGTTGCAACATATGAAAGCAACCTAAGTTGCTTTGCACACTTTCTCATGTCAAAGCAACATTACATGGGCCTTGAACATAGGAAAAAGAGATCACATGTGTAGAAATCCTAGATAAGCACGAATAGCTCAAACGACCACGCTAGACCTCATAACTAAACAAAAGTAGTTCATGACGGTTCACCGATAATCATAACTTCTAACTTAAGAGAACAATGACCTTCTTGCAACATATGAGACGAACCTAAGGTTCTTAGCACACTTTCTCAAGTCGAAGCGACATTAGATTGCCTTGAACTTAACAAAAAGAGATCACATGTCTAGAAGTAGTATATGAATACGAACAGCTCAAAGGATCAAGCTAGATTTCATAACTCGACGAAAGTAGTGCATGACGGTTCACAGATAATCATAACTTCTAGCATAAGAGAACAATCATATAGTTGCAACATGAGAGCACCCTAAGTTGCTTTGCAAACTTTCTCATGTCAAAGCAACATTACATGTGCCTTGAACTAAGCAAAAAGAGATCCTATGTGTAAAAGTCCTAGATTAGCACGAATAGCTCAAACGACCACGCTAGAACTCATAACTAAACAAAAGTAGTTCATGACGGTTCACCGATAATCATAACTTCTAACTTAAGAGAACAATAACCTTCTTGGAACATATGAGACCAACCTAAGTTGCTTATCAAACTTTCTCATATCGAAGCGACATTACATTGCCTTGGACTTAGCATATAGAGATCACATGTGTAGAAGTACTATATGAACAGGGTTAGCTCAAAAGATCAAGCTAGACTTCACAAAATAACTAAATTAGTGCATGACGGTTCACATATAATCATAAATTCTAGTGTAAAAGAACAATCACATAGTTGCAACATATGAAAGCAACCTAAGTTGCTTTGCACACTTTCTCATGTCAAAGCAACATTACATGGGCCTTGAACATAGGAAAAAGAGATCACATGTGTAGAAATCCTAGATAAGCACGAATAGCTCAAACGACCACGCTAGACCTCATAACTAAACAAAAGTAGTTCATGACGGTTCACCGATAATCATAACTTCTAACTTAAGAGAACAATGACCTTCTTGCAACATATGAGACGAACCTAAGGTTCTTAGCACACTTTCTCAAGTCGAAGCGACATTAGATTGCCTTGAACTTAACAAAAAGAGATCACATGTCTAGAAGTAGTATATGAATACGAACAGCTCAAAGGATCAAGCTAGATTTCATAACTCGACGAAAGTAGTGCATGACGGTTCACAGATAATCATAACTTCTAGCATAAGAGAACAATCATATAGTTGCAACATGAGAGCACCCTAAGTTGCTTTGCAAACTTTCTCATGTCAAAGCAACATTACATGTGCCTTGAACTAAGCAAAAAGAGATCCTATGTGTAAAAGTCCTAGATTAGCACGAATAGCTCAAACGACCACGCTAGAACTCATAACTAAACAAAAGTAGTTCATGACGGTTCACCGATAATCATAACTTCTAACTTAAGAGAACAATAACCTTCTTGGAACATATGAGACCAACCTAAGTTGCTTATCAAACTTTCTCATATCGAAGCGACATTACATTGCCTTGGACTTAGCATATAGAGATCACATGTGTAGAAGTACTATATGAACAGGGTTAGCTCAAAAGATCAAGCTAGACCTCACAAAATAACTAAATTAGTGCATGGCGGTTCACATATAATCAGAACTTCTAGCGTAAAAGAACAATCACATAGTTGCAACATATGAGAGCAACCTAAGTTGCTTTGCACACTTTCTCATGTCAAAGCGACATTACATGGGCCTTGAACATAGGAAAAAGAGATCACATGTGTAGAAATCCTAGATAAGCACGAATAGCTCAAACAACCACGCTAGACCTCATAACTAAACCAAAGTAGTTCATGACGGTTCACCGATAGTCATAACTTCTAACTTAAGAGAACAATGACCTTCTTGCAACATATGAGACCAACCTAAGGTTCTTAGCACACTTTCTCAAGTCGAAGCGACATTAGATTGCCTTGAACTTAACAAAAAGAGATCACATTGCTAGAAGTAGTATATGAATACGAACAGCTCAAAGGATCAAGCTAGATTTCATAACTCGACGAAAGTAGTTCATGACGGTTCACAGATAATCATAACTTCTAGCGTAAGAGAACAATCACATAGTTGCAACATGAGAGCAACCTAAGTTGCTTTGCACACTTTCTCATGTCAAAGCAACATTACATGTGCCTTGAACTAAGCAAAAAGAGATCCTATGTGTAAAAGTCCTAGATTAGCACGAATAGCTCAAACGACCACGCTAGAACTCATAACTCAACCAAAGTAGTTCATGACGGTTCACCGATAATCATAACTTCTAACTTAAGAGAACAATGACCTTCTTGCAACATATGAGACCAACCTAAGGTTCTTAGCACACTTTCTCAAGTCGATGCGAAATTAGATTGCCTTGAACTTAGCATATAGAGATCACATGTGTAGAAGTACTATATGAACACGGTTAGTTTAAAAAGATCAAGCAAGACTTCACAAAATAACTAAATTAGTGCATGACGGTTCACATATAATCATAACTTCTAGTGTAAAAGAACAATCACATAGTTGCAACATATGAAAGCAACCTAAGTTGCTTTGCACACTTTCTCATGTCAAAGCAACATTACATGTGCCTTGAACTAAGCAAAAAGAGATCCTATGTGTAAAAGTCCTAGATTAGCACGAATAGCTCAAACGACCACGCTAGAACTCATAACTCAACCAAAGTAGTTCATGACGGTTCACCGATAATCATAACTTCTAACTTAAGAGAACAATGACCTTCTTGCAACATATGAGACCAACCTAAGGTTCTTAGCACACTTTCTCAAGTCGATGCGAAATTAGATTGCCTTGAACTTAGCATATAGAGATCACATGTGTAGAAGTACTATATGAACACGGTTAGCTCAAAAGATCAAGCTAGACTTCACAAAATAACTAAATTAGTGCATGACGGTTCACATATAATCATAACTTCTAGCGTAAAAGAACAATCACATAGTTGCAACATATGAGAGCAACCTAAGTTGCTTTGCACACTTTCTCATGTCAAAGCGACATTATATGGGCCTTGAACATAGGAAAAAGAGATCACATGTGTAGAAATCCTAGATAAGCATGAATAGGTCAAACGACCACGCTAGACCTCATAACTAAACCAAAGTAGTTCATCACGGTTCACCGATAATCATAACTTCTAACTTCAGAGAACAATGACCTTCTTGCAACATATGAGACCAACCTAATGTTCTTAGCACACTTTCTCAAGTCGAAGCGACATTAGATTGCCTTGAACTTAACAAAAAGAGATCACATGTCTAGAAGTAGTATATGAATACGAACAGCTCAAAGGATCAAGCTAGATTTCATAACTCGACGAAAGTAGTTCATGACGGTTCACAGATAATCCTAACTTCTAGCGTAAGAGAACAATCACATAGTTGTAACATGAGAGCAACCTAAGTTGCTTTGCACACTTTCTCATGTCAAAGCAACATTACATGTGCCTTGAACTAAGCAAAAAGAGCTCCTATGTGTAAAAGTCCTAGATTAGCACGAATAGCTCAAACGACCACGCTAGAACTCATAACTCAACCAAAGTAGTTCATGACGGTTCACCGATAATCATAACTTCTAACTTAAGAGAACAATGACCTTCTTGCAACATATGAGACCAACCTAAGGTTCTTAGCACACTTTCTCAAGTCGATGCGAAATTAGATTGCCTTGAACTTAACAAAAAGAGATCACATGTCTAGAAGTAGTATATGAATACGAACAGCTCAAAGGATCAAGCTAGATTTCATAACTCGACGAAAGTAGTTCATGACGGTTCACAGATAATCATAACTTCTAGCGTAAGAGAACAATCACATAGTTGCAACATGAGAGCAACCTAAGTTGCTTTGCACACTTTCTCATGTCAAAGCAACATTACATGTGCCTTGAACTAAGCAAAAAGAGATCCTATGTGTAAAAGTCGTAGATTAGCACGAATAGCTCAAACGACCACGCTAGAACTCATAACTCAACCAAAGTAGTTCATGACGGTTCACCGATAATCATAACTTCTAACTTAAGAGAACAATGACCTCCTTGCAACATATGAGACCAACCTAAGGTTCTTAGCACACTTTCTCAAGTCGATGCGACATTAGATTGCCTTGAACTTAGCATATAGAGATCACATGTGTAGAAGTACTATATGAACACGGTTAGCTCAAAAGATCAAGCTAGACTTCACAAAATAACTAAATTAGTGCATGACGGTTCACATATAATCATAAATTCTAGTGTAAAAGAACAATCACATAGTTGCAACATATGAAAGCAACCTAAGTTGCTTTGCACACTTTCTCATGTCAAAGCAACATTACATGGGCCTTGAACATAGGAAAAAGAGATCACATGTGTAGAAATCCTAGATAAGCACGAATAGCTCAAACGACCACGCTAGACCTCATAACTAAACAAAAGTAGTTCATGACGGTTCACCGATAATCATAACTTCTAACTTAAGAGAACAATGACCTTCTTGCAACATATGAGACGAACCTAAGGTTCTTAGCACACTTTCTCAAGTCGAAGCGACATTAGATTGCCTTGAACTTAACAAAAAGAGATCACATGTCTAGAAGTAGTATATGAATACGAACAGCTCAAAGGATCAAGCTAGATTTCATAACTCGACGAAAGTAGTGCATGACGGTTCACAGATAATCATAACTTCTAGCATAAGAGAACAATCATATAGTTGCAACATGAGAGCACCCTAAGTTGCTTTGCAAACTTTCTCATGTCAAAGCAACATTACATGTGCCTTGAACTAAGCAAAAAGAGATCCTATGTGTAAAAGTCCTAGATTAGCACGAATAGCTCAAACGACCACGCTAGAACTCATAACTAAACAAAAGTAGTTCATGACGGTTCACCGATAATCATAACTTCTAACTTAAGAGAACAATAACCTTCTTGGAACATATGAGACCAACCTAAGTTGCTTATCAAACTTTCTCATATCGAAGCGACATTACATTGCCTTGGACTTAGCATATAGAGATCACATGTGTAGAAGTACTATATGAACAGGGTTAGCTCAAAAGATCAAGCTAGACCTCACAAAATAACTAAATTAGTGCATGGCGGTTCACATATAATCAGAACTTCTAGCGTAAAAGAACAATCACATAGTTGCAACATATGAGAGCAACCTAAGTTGCTTTGCACACTTTCTCATGTCAAAGCGACATTACATGGGCCTTGAACATAGGAAAAAGAGATCACATGTGTAGAAATCCTAGATAAGCACGAATAGCTCAAACAACCACGCTAGACCTCATAACTAAACCAAAGTAGTTCATGACGGTTCACCGATAGTCATAACTTCTAACTTAAGAGAACAATGACCTTCTTGCAACATATGAGACCAACCTAAGGTTCTTAGCACACTTTCTCAAGTCGAAGCGACATTAGATTGCCTTGAACTTAACAAAAAGAGATCACATTGCTAGAAGTAGTATATGAATACGAACAGCTCAAAGGATCAAGCTAGATTTCATAACTCGACGAAAGTAGTTCATGACGGTTCACAGATAATCATAACTTCTAGCGTAAGAGAACAATCACATAGTTGCAACATGAGAGCAACCTAAGTTGCTTTGCACACTTTCTCATGTCAAAGCAACATTACATGTGCCTTGAACTAAGCAAAAAGAGATCCTATGTGTAAAAGTCCTAGATTAGCACGAATAGCTCAAACGACCACGCTAGAACTCATAACTCAACCAAAGTAGTTCATGACGGTTCACCGATAATCATAACTTCTAACTTAAGAGAACAATGACCTTCTTGCAACATATGAGACCAACCTAAGGTTCTTAGCACACTTTCTCAAGTCGATGCGAAATTAGATTGCCTTGAACTTAGCATATAGAGATCACATGTGTAGAAGTACTATATGAACACGGTTAGTTTAAAAGATCAAGCAAGACTTCACAAAATAACTAAATTAGTGCATGACGGTTCACATATAATCATAACTTCTAGTGTAAAAGAACAATCACATAGTTGCAACATATGAAAGCAACCTAAGTTGCTTTGCACACTTTCTCATGTCAAAGCAACATTACATGTGCCTTGAACTAAGCAAAAAGAGATCCTATGTGTAAAAGTCCTAGATTAGCACGAATAGCTCAAACGACCACGCTAGAACTCATAACTCAACCAAAGTAGTTCATGACGGTTCACCGATAATCATAACTTCTAACTTAAGAGAACAATGACCTTCTTGCAACATATGAGACCAACCTAAGGTTCTTAGCACACTTTCTCAAGTCGATGCGAAATTAGATTGCCTTGAACTTAGCATATAGAGATCACATGTGTAGAAGTACTATATGAACACGGTTAGCTCAAAAGATCAAGCTAGACTTCACAAAATAACTAAATTAGTGCATGACGGTTCACATATAATCATAACTTCTAGCGTAAAAGAACAATCACATAGTTGCAACATATGAGAGCAACCTAAGTTGCTTTGCACACTTTCTCATGTCAAAGCTACATTATATGGGCCTTGAACATAGGAAAAAGAGATCACATGTGTAGAAATCCTAGATAAGCATGAATAGGTCAAACGACCACGCTAGACCTCATAACTAAACAAAAGTAGTTCATCACGGTTCACCGATAATCATAACTTCTAACTTCAGAGAACAATGACCTTCTTGCAACATATGAGACCAACCTAATGTTCTTAGCACACTTTCTCAAGTCGAAGCGACATTAGATTGCCTTGAACTTAACAAAAAGAGATCACATGTCTAGAAGTAGTATATGAATACGAACAGCTCAAAGGATCAAGCTAGATTTCATAACTCGACGAAAGTAGTTCATGACGGTTCACAGATAATCCTAACTTCTAGCGTAAGAGAACAATCACATAGTTGTAACATGAGAGCAACCTAAGTTGCTTTGCACACTTTCTCATGTCAAAGCAACATTACATGTGCCTTGAACTAAGCAAAAAGAGCTCCTATGTGTAAAAGTCCTAGATTAGCACGAATAGCTCAAACGACCACGCTAGAACTCATAACTCAACCAAAGTAGTTCATGACGGTTCACCGATAATCATAACTTCTAACTTAAGAGAACAATGACCTTCTTGCAACATATGAGACCAACCTAAGGTTCTTAGCACACTTTCTCAAGTCGATGCGAAATTAGATTGCCTTGAACTTAGCATATAGAGATCATATGTGTAGAAGTACTATATGAACACGGTTAGCTCAAAAGATCAAGCTAGACTTCACAAAATAACTAAATTAGTGCATGACTGTTCACATATAATCATAACTTCTAGTGTAAAAGAACAATCACATAGTTGCAACATATGAAAGCAACCTAAGTTGCTTTGCACACTTTCGCATGTCAAAGCGACATTACATGGGCCTTGAACTAAGCAAAACGAGATCACATGTGTAGAAATCCTAGATTAGCACGAATAGCTCAAACGACCACGCTAGAACTCATAACTAAACCAAAGTAGTTCATGACGGTTCACCGATTATCATAACTTCTAACTTAAGAGAACAATGACCGTCTTGCAACATATGAGACCAACCTAAAGTTCTTAACACACTTTCTCAAGTCGAAGCGACATTAGATTGCCTTGAACTTAACAAAAAGAGATCACATGTCTAGAAGTAGTATATGAATACGAACAACTCAGAGGATCAAGCTAGATTTCATAACTCGACGAAAGGAGTTCATGACGATTCACAAATAATCATAACTTCTAGCGTAAGAGAACAATCACATAGTTGCAACATGAGAGCACCCTAAGTTGCTTTGCACACTTTCTCATGTCAAAGCAACATTACATGTGCCTTGAACTAAGCAAAAAGAGATCCTATGTGTAAAAGTCCTAGATTAGCACGAATAGCTCAAACGACCACGCTAGAACTCATAGCTCAACCAAAGTAGTTCATGACGGTTCACCGATAATCATAACTTCTAACTTAAGAGAACAATGACCTTCTTGCAACATATGAGACCAACCTAAGGTTCTTAGCACACTTTCTCAAGTCGAAGCGACATTAGATTGCCTTGAACTTAACAAAAAGAGATCACATGTCTAGAAGTAGTATACGAATACGAACAGCTCAAAGGATCAAGCTAGATTTCATAACTCGACGAAAGTAGTTCATGACGGTTCACAGATAATCATAACTTCTAGCGTAAGAGAACAATCACATAGTTGCAACATGAGAGCAACCTAAGTTGCTTTGCACACTTTCTCATGTCAAAGCAACATTACATGTGCCTTGAACTAAGCAAAAAGAGATCCTATGTGTCAAAGTCCTAGATTAGCACGAATAGCTCAAACGACCACGCTAGAACTCATAACTCAACCAAAGTAGTTCATGACGGTTCACCGATAATCATAACTTCTAACTTAAGAGAACAATGACCTTCTTGCAACATATGAGACCAACCTAAGGTTCTTAGCACACTTTCTCAAGTCGATGCGAAATTAGATTGCCTTGAACTTAGCATATAGAGATCACATGTGTAGAAGTACTATATGAACACGGTTAGCTCAGAAGATCAAGCTAGACTTCACAAAATAACTAAATTAGTGCATGACGGTTCACATATAATCATAACTTCTAGCGTAAAAGAACAATCACATAGTTGCAACATATGAGAGCAACCTAAGTTACTTTGCACACATTCTCATGTCAAAGCGACATTATATGGGCCTTGAACATAGGAAAAAGAGATCACATGTGTAGAAATCCTAGATAAGCATGAATAGGTCAAACGACCACGCTAGACCTCATAACTAAACAAAAGTAGTTCATCACGGTTCACCGATAATCATAACTTCTAACTTCAGAGAACAATGACCTTCTTGCAACATATGAGACCAACCTAATGTTCTTAGCACACTTTCTCAAGTCGAAGCGACATTAGATTGCCTTGAACTTAACAAAAAGAGATCACATGTCTAGAAGTAGTATATGAATACGAACAGCTCAAAGGATCAAGCTAGATTTCATAACTCGACGAAAGTAGTTCATGACGGTTCACAGATAATCCTAACTTCTAGCGTAAGAGAACAATCACATAGTTGTAACATGAGAGCAACCTAAGTTGCTTTGCACACTTTCTCATGTCAAAGCAACATTACATGTGCCTTGAACTAAGCAAAAAGAGCTCCTATGTGTAAAAGTCCTAGATTAGCACGAATAGCTCAAACGACCACGCTAGAACTCATAACTCAACCAAAGTAGTTCATGACGGTTCACCGATAATCATAACTTCTAACTTAAGAGAACAATGACCTTCTTGCAACATATGAGACCAACCTAAGGTTCTTAGCACACTTTCTCAAGTCGATGCGAAATTAGATTGCCTTGAACTTAGCATATAGAGATCATATGTGTAGAAGTACTATATGAACACGGTTAGCTCAAAAGATCAAGCTAGACTTCACAAAATAACTAAATTAGTGCATGACGGTTCACATATAATCATAACTTCTAGTGTAAAAGAACAATCACATAGTTGCAACATATGAAAGCAACCTAAGTTGCTTTGCACACTTTCGCATGTCAAAGCGACATTACATGGGCCTTGAACTAAGCAAAAAGAGATCACATGTGTAGAAATCCTAGATTAGCACGAATAGCTCAAACGACCACGCTAGAACTCATAACTAAACCAAAGTAGTTCATGACGGTTCACCGATTATCATAACTTCTAACTTAAGAGAACAATGACCGTCTTGCAACATATGAGACCAACCTAAAGTTCATAACACACTTTCTCAAGTCGAAGCCACATTAGATTGCCTTGAACTTAACAAAATGAGATCACATGTCTAGAAGTAGTATATGAATACGAACAACTCAGAGGATCAAGCTAGATTTCATACCTCGACGAAAGGAGTTCATGACGATTCACAAATAATCATAACATCTAGCGTAAGAGAACAATCACATACTTGTAACATGAGAGCAACCTAAGTTGCTTTGCACACTTTCTCATGTCAAAGCAACATTACATGTGCCTTGAACTAAGCAAAAAGAGCTCCTATGTGTAAAAGTCCTAGATTAGCACGAATAGCTCAAACGACCACGCTAGAACTCATAACTCAACCAAAGTAGTTCATGACGGTTCACCGATAATCATAACTTCTAACTTAAGAGAACAATGACCTTCTTGCAACATATGAGACAAACCTAAGGTTCTTAGCACACTTTCTCAAGTCGATGCGAAATTAGATTGCCTTGAACTTAGCATATAGAGATCACATGTGTAGAAGTACTATATGAACACGGTTAGTTTAAAAGATCAAGCAAGACTTCACAAAATAACTAAATTAGTGCATGACGGTTCACATATAATCATAACTTCTAGTGTAAAAGAACAATCACATAGTTGCAACATATGAAAGCAACCTAAGTTGCTTTGCACACTTTCTCATGTCAAAGCAACATTACATGTGCCTTGAACTAAGCAAAAAGAGATCCTATGTGTAAAAGTCCTAGATTAGCACGAATAGCTCAAACGACCACGCTAGAACTCATAACTCAACCAAAGTAGTTCATGACGGTTCACCGATAATCATAACTTCTAACTTAAGAGAACAATGACCTTCTTGCAACATATGAGACCAACCTAAGGTTCTTAGCACACTTTCTCAAGTCGATGCGAAATTAGATTGCCTTGAACTTAGCATATAGAGATCACATGTGTAGAAGTACTATATGAACACGGTTAGCTCAAAAGATCAAGCTAGACTTCACAAAATAACTAAATTAGTGCATGACGGTTCACATATAATCATAACTTCTAGCGTAAAAGAACAATCACATAGTTGCAACATATGAGAGCAACCTAAGTTGCTTTGCACACTTTCTCATGTCAAAGCGACATTATATGGGCCTTGAACATAGGAAAAAGAGATCACATGTGTAGAAATCCTAGATAAGCACGAATAGGTCAAACGACCACGCTAGACCTCATAACTAAACAAAAGTAGTTCATCACGGTTCACCGATAATCATAACTTCTAACTTCAGAGAACAATGACCTTCTTGCAACATATGAGACCAACCTAATGTTCTTAGCACACTTTCTCAAGTCGAAGCGACATTAGATTGCCTTGAACTTAACAAAAAGAGATCACATGTCTAGAAGTAGTATATGAATACGAACAGCTCAAAGGATCAAGCTAGATTTCATAACTCGACGAAAGTAGTTCATGACGGTTCACAGATAATCCTAACTTCTAGCGTAAGAGAACAATCACATAGTTGTAACATGAGAGCAACCTAAGTTGCTTTGCACACTTTCTCATGTCAAAGCAACATTACATGTGCCTTGAACTAAGCAAAAAGAGCTCCTATGTGTAAAAGTCCTAGATTAGCACGAATAGCTCAAACGACCACGCTAGAACTCATAACTCAACCAAAGTAGTTCATGACGGTTCACCGATAATCATAACTTCTAACTTAAGAGAACAATGACCTTCTTGCAACATATGAGACCAACCTAAGGTTCTTAGCACACTTTCTCAAGTCGATGCGAAATTAGATTGCCTTGAACTTAGCATATAGAGATCATATGTGTAGAAGTACTATATGAACACGGTTAGCTCAAAAGATCAAGCTAGACTTCACAAAATAACTAAATTAGTGCATGACTGTTCACATATAATCATAACTTCTAGTGTAAAAGAACAATCACATAGTTGCAACATATGAAAGCAACCTAAGTTGCTTTGCACACTTTCGCATGTCAAAGCGACATTACATGGGCCTTGAACTAAGCAAAACG
>JAKUCM010009548.1:0-16864 GCA_023374145.1 Lepidium sativum | reverse complement strand
AAAAGAGAGAGATTGGTTAATATAACTTCGGTTATGTTAACCAGTTCTTTGTAATTAGACTCTTTTAAAACGCCGAGAAGCTTCTTCTTTCTTTAGTGATGTTTTACATAGAAGAAAGAGCTAAGATTCATTTTTTTGTAACTGAATCTTTTGTGAGCTCTAATGAAAATTCTATTTTTCCATTCAAACTCTTTCATCTTCTAACAGTTATGGAGTTAAATCTCAATTACTTATGGAATAATTCCTAATCTAAGTTAATGATTCTCTTACCAAATAAGATTAACGATGAGATCAAAAGTAGTTACTAAAGATTTATATTCGTTAGAGCATGATCAATAGAGAGATCTTCAAGGGTCTCTTAAAAAAAAAAAAAAAAATTTTTAAAAAAAAACGGAACCACGTGGCGAACCCGTCTCTTAAATAGAGGATGCAAGAGACGGGTTCGCCACGTGGCGAATCCGTATTGGTTCCGTTTTTCAAAAAAAACTTTTTTCTTTTCAGAGACCCTTGAAAGTAACACCAATGCATATGGTCTTTTAGCTTCTATTAGAGATAATGACTTCCACGTCGGATCCTACTTATGAACACGCTTTCCGCGTAATATTTGTTCGAGTAATCTTAATTTTATTTTATTTATGATACTAACTAAATCAGTAATTAGTTAGAAAATAAAGGAATAAAATTACGTGGAATGCTAATCTCAATTGTTTTGAATTTCACAAGTCAGTGCTTTAATTTGAGATCTAATGGTATTTTTTTGGGAATAAACTTGGATGGTAACAATTTTACAAGTAAGCAAGCTTTCTAATATACCTAACTTTCCATTTTCAATAATTTAATTTTATAGTGACGTTTGTAAGCTTAAATTTTGACTTAAGTAAATTCCCAATTTCCAGGTTGCTGGTAGTATACGAATACAGCATCGGATTGGTAAGAATTTTATAGAATTTTTTTTTTTTTTTGTCAACGACAGATTATATTGAGTCACAATTGGTCGGTCCAATAGCCAAATTCCTACATAATATAGGCAGGGAAATTCGATCTCAGATTATGCAAATGCGTTGTCTTAAGTGGACTTACCGTCTGCCACTAGGCTAGATGCCATTTGTATTATAGAATCTCTTAAAAATTAAAAATACTAATATAATTTAATCTTGTAATTTAGTTTTTATTTTAAATATAAAGTATGACTAATAATATACTTACATATAGCATATAAGTTTTTTAAATCTATCATTTAAAAGATCATTTCTCACTTCTCTTTTATATTTTTATATTTTTTAATAGTGAGAGATTTATTTAGAGATTTCATGATTTTACTACTGGATTATACGTTTATGCTACAAATTTAGAAGTCATTTGCTAAAATATACTCCTACCATTAAGTTTAATTCGTAAATCTATATATTGTGATAATATTTCCTACAACATTCAAACACAAAAAAAGATAATTCGACGTCGAAAGTTAATAAAATAAATTGTGCAAACTCAAAAGGCACATGAAAAAGGTGAAGAAGATCCACTACCTTCACTGTGACGCAAACTTTAACAAGCTTAAGTTCTCATCTCTTTCCATTCTTCTTCTATAACTTTCTTGACTTTCTCTATCTCTTATTTTTCTATTGCTTAATACATTTATTTTATAGATATTTCTCATTTTTTACATTTAACATATGAAATACGACACAACTAGTTGAAGAGTTCTTACTTCTATGCAATACTCAATAGAATTTTCTGACTTGGACCACATTTAGATTTATTATGACCACTAATATTCTCATGGTTGATAGTTTTTGTTTGCATGGATTATGAAGAGTACTACTTGAAGTTATGTCTTACTTGTTTCTTTGGAATTCACATGACTAAACTACAAGATATTTGTCGAGGACAGGTGCCCAGTAGTATAGTCACTTTACAAATCCTTCAGGCACCAGGAATTGAATTCATTACCTGTATTAGTAAGAATGAGATTTAAAAACCATGATGCTAGTTGGAAAAAAAAACTACAAGATATTTAAAAATTAATAATGAAATTGTTTTTTTTTTTGGTATTTGAAAGTTAGTGGTAAGAAGGCAAACTGGCCTTTCAACTTCTCATAGAATCACTTTTGGCTCTTAAGATTTTTTGGACATATTTCTGAAAGAATATATTCTGTGATTTTTATTGCAAATACTCCAAACTTGAGTCAAAGATCATACAAGAAGTTATTGAAATGGCTCTCTCACACTCTTCATAGCTTTGAATAAATTTAAATATTTGATTTTATTAAGAAACAAATTGTGAATAAAGTCATATTAATATTCAAATATTCCATGAGAACGGCTTAGATACAAGGAATATGTGAACGTCGTTTTCCAATTGTCTAAGCCTCCATGGAATAAAATATGGATTTTTATTTTTGAAGCTGACGATAAATAAATTGTGAATAGAAGAAAAGCATCTAACTAAAAATAAACATTATATATATTAAATGTTTTTCAATGACTTAATGGGTGGTTTAAGCTTCTCAAAGTTATATATAAAGCAAACAACTTTGCATCAAGAGAAAACATGAAACCCTAATTTCAAATTTCTCTCTCTCTCTGAGCTTCAAAAATCTCTCCTTTAAGATTCATGGCAGCTATAGATATGTTCACTAGTAACACAGATCTTTCAGATCCTTTCAAAGAAGAGCTTATGGAAAGTACTTAAACCTTTTACCAACACTGTTTCTTCTTCTCCTTCTCTGTATTCAAACACAATCTTTGGTTTCAATCAAACCACACCTCTTGGTTTAAACCAACTTACTCCTTACCAAATCCACCAGATCCAAAAGCAGCTTAACCAGAGACGCGACGACAACATCAGTGTAAATCTCTCTCCAAAGCCAGTTCCAATGAAGAACATGACGAGTCAGAAGCTCTATAGAGGAGTTAGACAAAGGCACTGGGGAAAATGGGTAGCTGAGATCCGTTTACCTAAGAACAGGACCCGACTTTGGCTTGGAACTTTCGATACAGCTGAAGAAGCAGCCATGGCTTATGATCAAGCTGCTTATAAACTTCGAGGTGACTTCGCGCGGCTTAATTTCCCACACTTTAGACATGAGGATGGATATTATGGAGAAGATAGCTGCTTTAATCCTCTTCATTCCTCTGTTGATGCAAAGCTCCAAGCGATTTGTCAGAGTTTGAGAAAAACAGAGGAAGATGATCTCCCCTGTTCTGAAACAGAGCTTTTCCCGCCAAAAACAGAGTATCAAGAAACTGAATATGGGTTTATGAGATCTGATGAGAATTCGTTTTCAGATGAATCTCAGGTCGAATATTCGTCTCCTGAATCGGGTATTACTACGTTCGTGGAGTTCTCGGATTCTGGCTTTGATGAATTTGGGAGTTTCAATTTAGAGAAGTTTCCTTCAGTGGAGATTGATTGGGATGCGATTAGCAAATTGTCTGAATCCTAAACAACAACAATAACAAAAGACAGAGACTTTACTTGTTATCTTTCAATTTTAGTGTCTGATATGTCTCATATTAGTTAGTTAATCTCTGCAACTGAAGTTTTTCACAGTTAAAGAGAATCGTCTAGGGTTTGTTCTCGTCCATGTGTTTGGTCTGCTTGGTTTATCTTTTTTAAATTTCAAAAACCATTGTCATTGATCAATTAGAGACGTTTTCTTGTGTAATTTTCTCATCTTTAAATTTCTAATGAAGAATGTATATTATTATTAGTCATCGGTCATACTTTATGGTACAACAACAAAGCCAAACACAAATGAATAATTATATAATTTGATTACTATTTGAGATTATATAATGTATTTGTGTCTATTGTAGACGATGGAGTACCAAAGGAGGGTCCATTGTTGTCTTTTGTTGACATATGGGAGCAATATAATCCACAAAGTTCGATGCTTTAAGGTAAAAAAGAATCTTATAATAAGCCAACAAATGTGGCAAAGATTAACATGTATTTCTATAAATACTTTTTAAATTATATTTTCTAAATACTACAAATTATTATAAATGACATCTTGTTTAGTGGGTAGGTGGTAAATCCATTTAAAACAGCATATTTTCATAATTTGGAATCGAGTCCTCATGTCTACATGTAGAAATTTGGCTATCGGACCGAACAATTGTGGTCCAATATAATCTGTCGTTGACAAAAAGAAAATACTATAAATTATTTATTTAGAAATATCGACAAAGTAGCCTTATCAAATATTCTGATTCTTTCAATTCGTCATGTAAATACAGTGTTCATACTTACAAAACATTGAAGTGGATGTTTGTGGAATTATTAAAAAAAGCAGTTTTTGGAACATTTGATTCTCTTTGGATAAACTAATGGCGCATGCACATTGATCTATCTTTTTGAGAATTTCAGTTTGGAATCATTTAGATAAGTATCATTTTCGTAGATTAAGATATATCAATTTTATTAGGGAATACTATGAAAACTCATTATAAGGCTAAAACTCAAAATACAAAATTAAAATGAATACATATTGGCTATGAATGGAAGAGAAGTTTTGATTTCTAATTTTTGGGTTTTGGTTTTCGCCGCTACTTCAACTTTTTATTTGTTGTTCATTATATGTCATTCTTCATTCCCTCAATCACAAAGTTGATTCTCTTGTCCATCTGGCTAGAGTATTTGTTCAATGATTGGGCTGTAAGATCTCTGCTATAGTTGTTTCTTAATATCATTTACTATTGAAAAAAAAAATCTAAAAGTCAGAAACTTAATGTTAAATTATAACAAAAACAGTTTTTTAAATTTTTAAAAACTAATTTTTCAAAAATTTGATTGAGTTAAAACTATTCAAAACTACTTGCCATTGGTAGCCATTATATTTTCCAATAATTAAATTGTCAGAACTCCACATGCAAGTGGCATTTAGTTTAGTGGCATGTGGTAAGTTCACAAGAGACATGCACACTTGCACATCCTGGGATCGAATACCCCTGCTTGCATTTACAAGAACTTGGCTAATGGGCCGGCCATTTGTAATCCAATAAAAAAAGAAAAAAAAATTCTTAACTATATCATATACAATAATAATGCGACATCATTAAATTGAACTCCAATGCATAAGACAATACAAATAGACATTTAACAAGTAGACATGTAACTATTTCAACAAAAATCATTTAACAAGCAGTCTATTTTCTTATATAAAAATATTTAAATCGGCTAATTACCAGATCTTGTTTTCTCCAGAAACTTTACTTTGTTTTTACGAACTTTATACTTTAGTATGGCGTCTTTAACCCCACTGGCCACGAGAACTTAAACAGAAAACAAATCTATCTAATGTTCTCAATTGATAATAATTCTTTACAGGCCTTATAAGTCCATATTGGGCTTAAAATCACTATTTCTCTCATCGCCATCATCATCTATATTCTATAGGGTTCTATAGGTTTACTGTTTCCGAGCTAACATTAAAATATTTCTAATTTGATTCAAATATTAATTAAGAAACGTCATGTCTTGTTACCGTTCTCATTTGTTACTGTTTACAAATATTTTATAATATTTTGTTAACTCAATAAATCCATAAACATATATTATTCTTATTGGTTTATTTATATATTATACTAAAATATTAATATTTTATAAATAAGAAACTCAAAACAAGAAACTATGAATAATGTTGGTTTAAAAAAGAAGATCCTAGTTAATCTCTACGCTTATTATACTCGTCTTCAAAAGCCAAACCATGTCAAAATCCTTTCTGTTTGAAGACTTGATGACAATGATCCACACAATGAGTTCATTTACAAGGTATGTTTACGTTATCAAAGCCAATAACATTGTTGATGTTCTTAACTACTTCCGTTTCCAGGGAGTTTGAAGCGGCGGAGATTGACCGGAAGTTTCCGGTGTGACGACTTTCACGGTAGCTACTGCAAATGTACATCACTCATGTGTTGATAACGATGACTATATACCATATATGCATTCATGTGTTTCCTTGAGGTGAGTAAAATCTTGGTTTCCGTTCGGATTCGGATTCGAATTAAGTTTATATCTTTGATGTTATAACTTAGTGGACGTCTTTGTTACTGAATGTTAGTTTTATTGTGTAGCAAATATGTCATAGAGAGATCTTAAGCTCGAGATCAGATCACTTTTAAATGGGAGTTTTCAGTTTAACCGAAAAAATGTTGGATATTCGAAGGTAATATTATTAAATAACAAACACATTTAAATTAATTATAAATAATCTCCAATTTTAAAGAAAAAACATTAACGGTTTGAATTCAGAATATAATTGTTTTGTTACTTATATTTAAATTGCAGTATCACTATTACATACTCAACCAAATCCACTGTTGGAGCTAGTTTGATAAGCAGGTCAAATTTCTCACCACTCTTATTAAAAGTTTATTTATTTGTTTTTAATTTTTATTTTAAAAAGTTTTGAAACTTCCAAAAAGAGCTTTTATATAGTAGGTTTACAAAAAAAAATTGAAAATTAATCGGAATTTAGATCCCGTTATTTGATCATTAGAGATTCTAAATATTCTATTTCCTTTTTCATTATTGATATATGTAAGATTGAAGATTCAAGCTTTTTAGAAGGTTTTTTATATCAAGATTTTTATTACAAGTTTAAAAAGTTTTTCTTTTCTTTCTTGAAATAATTTTAAAAGGTTTTTCATATCAAGTTTTCTAAAAATATATGTAAACTAACCGGATTCTGGATTCAGTTATTCGATCATTAGAAATTTCATATATCCAATTTATTTATAATTATTATGCAGATTTAGCATTCAAGCTTTTTTTAAAGAATTTTTTTTGTTAACAACTTAAAATTAAAATTAAAAGTTTAAAACTTGACTTTTTTTGTATTGTTTTGTTAATTGGTTATTCTTTTAAAATAATGTGTATCTTTTCAAAAGAAACTTTTATTTGGTTAAGTTTTGTCCAGAGATAGATGAATCTCCGAAATGAAGACGAAGCCCAAAGATAGTGCAATAGTGATATACTATAATGTTTTGGTCGTTAATATGGGCCATTTTACATTATGTCATGAAGTTATTTGTTTCCACTCAAATTTCATATATACTTTTAAGTATTTCATAGCAACTACTAGCTATCGAAAGATAAGACAGAAAATAAATAAATAAATATATTTTAACAATACTAATAATTAAGTTTTTAACATACTTTTATCACTCGTATATGACATATTATATATAGAGACGATAGAAGTTGTATAAGTTTTATGATGTTTTTAAAAATGTATAACGTTTTGACATACTCATATGAACACATTAATTTGACAAAAATATGTTTCCATTCGAAATTCATAATGCAAAAAAAATAACTTCATTTGACAATAATGGACATAAATCATTTGTAGATATAGTGACATATATTATTTGGCATATATGTTATGTTTTGACAATAATTAAACATTTGTGGATTTATTATACAAGTACAATTTTAAAATATATATTTTCTTGTGATGGAGAAAGGCACGTGCTTGGTCAAGTAGGAAAAATACATTAACTTTATTATGTATCAAATTTAGGTAAAGATTAAATGTCTTTTTTTTTTCTTATGTATTTAATCATAAAAGAACAAAAATGAGAAGGCTTAGGATTAATGCAAGACACGTCTAAAGTGAAAAACTCCAACGCGAAGCTTACTATGATTCATTTCTATATTTATAATTCTTTAGAAATGTCACAATCGATCCTACTAGTTTCCCTGCAGATCCTTCGAACGATTCCAATTTATAAACATGATCTTTAAAAGTTTGTCTTGTTCATCTTAATATAATAGTTTAACATTTGTGCATCTTCAATAAATCTTATTTTTCCAATCAAAAATATCTCTATCACTTCAGCATCGTCTTTAGCTAAATGTGTTTCCCTTTTCAGTTAATAGTTTTTTTGCAACTTAGAAACTCCAATTTGTAAGAAACTGTCGATTCTGACCAATAAAACTCAATACCATATTCTATAAAGTATTGGAATCTTCAACACATTATTCTCTCGTACTATACATTTTTAGGAGCCAAAGAACCGTATAAATTTTCTTTCCAAACAAATAAAACATTTGTAATTTCTTGGACCTTCGATACCAAACATAAAGACCTTGTTCGTTTGCTGGTCGCTGACGACTGATCGCTAAACCAGCGACCACGACCACGAAACGAATATGTTTTAATTGCGGTCGCCAGTGACCAGCAAACTAACAAAACCAAACTATTAGTCTATCCTCGCTTGGTCAGTGAACAGTTTATTGAATTCAAAATCACAATGATATTTCTACCATAGATACATATATGAACTGTACATTACTTGTCACATTGCATGAAAACAAAGGTGTGATGATTAACATATATCTATGGATTTCAGATATGTTAAAAAGAAGATAATATCAATCTCATAGCTTTAATTATCGAAAAAGTGTCGGTCCATTAAAAGCTTGAAGGCCTTGAAGATATAAAGAGAAGGCACCCACATTGTAGATTGGTGACTCTTGGAGATTATAAAGAGTAACCTAAGACATTTTACTTTTATGGCATTTTGATGGATCATATCATCGATTTTAAAGCTATAACGTGCTTTCTTTTTCTCTTTAAAGATTACTTTTCTGTTCTACAAATTTACCCCCAAAATTTTTTCGATATGCTTCTTCATAGATTTTAATTTATTTCTGTTTTATTTATGTGATAGCAATATATTGCTCGTGTTCGTGGTACACTATTATTTTCAGTTTATGTTTGGCAAAAATCAATCATTTTATACAAAAATGAAATTATCTACCAAAGATTTGCTAATTTGATCATTTTTAGACCTTATAATTGTGAAATTTATATAATTTTAGAAAGTAATCAAGATTTGCATGTAGCTTTATAGCATCAGCTTTATGATATTTTCTAAGTAGTGGAAAAGTTATCAATGATTGGGAGCATTTAGACCTATAATCATTAAATCATATCATTGCACTTATGTTAATTATAACCTAAATTAACGTGTAGTGTCTATTTGAGTATAATACTATTCATATCACATGAAAAATCAGATAGTTTAATGTTAAGATTCATGTAATAATTAGGCGTGGATCAACTCTTAAAAAGTAATGTATTACTTAGTATCAAGTTCGAGTAATTGGTTGGTTGGGAATAAGAGAGATAGAATTAGAATTTGATATATATAATTAAATAAATTATAGAGTCTATAAGAATGAGAGCAACTTGATCGAATAGTGAATTTTTTTTGGACAAAAAGAATCTTTACCTTTTATTCTTTCATAGACGACGTCCATATAATTGATCGATTCCTATTCTCAAATTGAAAGCTATCAACTTTTTATTTATTCTTTTGAAAATGGTTGAGCATGATAAAATATTTATTTTCATTAACGTTAGTTTTTTATATATATAATTCGTTATGAAGTCTCTGATAATTATATTGTATATATATATATGGTTTTTTCAAGTAAAGAATATGTGATGTTCATTTATAATAAAATTATAAATCAATGTATTTAACTTAGTGAAAAAATGTATTTAATACAATAAATTAAGTAGTGTATATGATAAAATCACATTTTCTGCGTCTTTTTATCATTATAAATCTAGAGTATCAATAAAACATTCCATAAATGTTTTATTTAAGTCCATTTTATTGTAATATGTGCATACATTGCACAAATGTTTTGATTTGTCTTTGTATACTTTATTATTGTAAAATAAATTATTCCATATGTTTTTCTGAAAATATTTTTCAATCTTTATTATTTGCAATTTGCAATTTGCAATTTTAAATTTCATCTCCAAAACTTTAATTTTATGTGAAATTGTATATAATACACAATATAATACTAATATGTATTTTCAAAAGCTTTTATGATCATATACATTAGATTTAGAAGAATTTAAAATTAAATTTGAAATATTTGTTGTGAAGATTTCAATTTGATATATTATTTTGATGGTAATGATGGTAAATTATATTTGTTTTTTCAAAAATTATATTTGGATAACACATTTTATTGAATGTTTATATAGTGTTATTACATAAGTAATATACTTAATTTCCAGAATTTTATATATTTTAACATGAAAATACTTTTACAAATTAATCAAATAGTTATTTTTTGTTTCTGTATAAAATATATTAAAACTGTATAAATAATTTATTTATACATACTTAGATAAGTACTGTTATATTATAATTATATTAAAACAAATCCTAAACATATAAATTATATTTAGGTAATATGTATTTTACAATGATCTAATTATAAATTTCCAGGTTATGATATACGCAAATATATATGTCTCAAATTAAGTAAAAAAAACATACTATTTAAATTATAACTTAAACCATACCATAATGATACAATCATGTTAAATCCTCATAGCATTTTATCTGCTTTTTTTTCCAAATATAAACAAGGAAAATGAAGAAAAATAATTAAATATAAATAAATAAAACCAAGAGACTCGAAGAGTTTAACCGAAAAACAGGTAAAAGATGACGTGGCAAGACCAGTGAACACATTACAGTAGTACACGTGGCAAATTACGCCGAAAAGTTTGGAGCAACCGTTACCGTTAGCCGTTAAGTCAAAGCCATTGACTCGTTGGAAAATTGATTTATTTTTGACCAAAAGAAAAAAGGTATGAGTTTTTGATATTTAAGAATTTTCATTTTATATATTTAACAAGTTGTAATAATACTATGCTTTTTTCTTTTTTTTTCCATAAAAAGTGCACAGTCCTCGAATTTACTCGTTTGGTGGTTTACAATGAGAGCTCGTGACATCCAAAAATGTAATGTCATATGTGGTCAAAGAATATTATCATGTCTCATTCATATGTACATTATGCTTTATGTATTTAAAGTTCTAATTTAGTTGAGTTAGAGATTAATGATAATTACGGATGATGTAAATCATACGTAGCATGATGAAGCTTGCATGTTTCTTACGTATCAATGATTAATTTTCTGTTAATTTCATTTTTATTTAGTTAAGCTAAAGTAGCTTATGAAACAGCCTAATTAATTAGTGTTGTGTGCCGAGAACAGGTGGCCCAGTGGTGTAGTCACTTTACAAATTCTCAAGGCACCAGAGATCAAACCCCCTACCTGAAGTTGTAAGATGAGATTTAAAAACCAGTAGGCTAGTTGACAAAAAAGAATTAGTGTTGTGTAGTTAAGGACTCGAAAGACGTGATTAACGTGATGGGGACAATTATATGAGATTGATACTAATATGCCTCTGGTAAGGATCCACATGTTAGTTTGAGACACTCTCGATTCGATACACGTGAGATGTCGGTTCCGAACTTGGCTTTGAACCTTGCCTACATTCATCTATAACTTGACTCACATATATGTTTTCAATTTCTGACGCACATTACGTAGGATTACATGTTTCAATTCAAAATCAATGGATAATAAGTGGATTGACCCAAATCTCTTATGCAGTATAATTAATTTCTTATTCTTAGCGATGTGGAACATTCTCACACTCCCCTTCGAGACAATGGTCTATCTAGCCATTAGTCTCGACAATTCAATTTCGGGTTAGATTAGTTGGAACTTTTTTAGATCGGATCGGTTCGGGTGGGACAATGTGAGTTCAGACTCTGATACAATGTAGAATTATGGGCTTCCAACTCAAAACTGATTGGTCTAAGTTTTATATATACTAGAATTAATTTCTTATTCTTAGCGATGTGAGATATTGTCACATGTGATATATATATATATAATCATGTATAATTAATAGATGAAATCTTTTGATTATCCAAAAAGTAACAGTCAATATGTTCAAGCTATAATGTAAATGGAACCATGTGTAACTAGTGGTGATAAAAATAATAATGTCAGAGTATATTAGTTTGTAGCACGTTTTTTCTTAAGGTTACATGTCTTTCTCTAGAAGTGACTTAGAACCCTATTCAGATTCTTAATAATTAAATCCTGATGCATGTATATATATATTAAGCTCTTGGGTACGTAATTAGACATAATTTGACTATTATGTAAGAATAAACATCATATAAATGGTATTCGATCTAACTTTGATGGTCTATCTGTTTCTATGTGTGAACATATCTATTTGTAATATTTTTTCTTCAAATCCATTCTTAAATCGAAACTTAGGATTGAATAAAACCTAAAAAAAACAATACTCTTTTTGCAGTTTGCACACAAATCTCTCATTCGAATAGTATCGATTAAAGATGAACTACTTGCCGATATTTAATCAATTTCAACTGCTATAAACTAAGTCTATATGTATAATAAAGATAATAAATGTTCGATGCAGTTACGCGAGACAATTTTTATTTTTTTGTCAATTGCAGATTATATTGGGCCACAATTGACCGGTCCAATAGCCAAATTCTTACATAATGTAGGCATGAAGACTCATCCCGAATTATGCAAATGTGCTGCCTTAAGTAGACTTATCGCCTGCCACTATGCTAGATCCGGATTGATGCAATTATATGGTCATAATTCGTAACTGTTAAAATAATGACTCAAAATCTTTTATATTCATTTAAAATTTTCAAGTTGTAGAACCATGTTATAAAGCATGGGTTTCCATTATTTTTTTCATCGTACTTCTAAATATATTGTTACTTAACAGTAGCTTTAATAGCTCACATCAACAATAGAAATGTATATAAGGTGTGATTGATTGGAGTAAAAAGATCATTTACAAATTTCTTATTTTGCAATCAATAAATATTTTGTTTTAAAAAATAACTTTTTGGAGTCTTTTTGAGAATTATTGAAAAAATATTTTTAAACAGATTTTAGATCGTCTTCAACTCAACACTATAACACTATTTTAATGTCAAGTTTAATATATTTTTTCTCTAACCCAACATTAAATTTCACACAATAATAGTGTGATTCTCTTTTTTGCTATAGTGTATATTTGGTGTTGTTATTGTAGCCAACGGTAAAAATAAATTTCTTAAATTTTCAATTTTTGCTTCTACGTTTGTAATTAATTTAATTGAAAAATCTTTTGATTTGCAGTTTTTCACCATCCGTTTGTCGTTGAACAAAACTGATGTTATGAATCAAAACCAAAGCCATAATCATCACTAATTACAGTTGAAAACAATTTTTTGATTATTAACTTATTTTTGACAAACTCCAAATTTTATGCAAGATGAATCTGGATTTTAGTTGACCCATCATCATGAAAATGAAATCTAAGAATACTTGATATCTTTGTGAGATTACTTGTTTAAATCTAGAGATTAAGAATCTGAAAATAAAATCAAATGAGATGGAGATCGCAAGAAGAATCAGGTTGTCTCGTTCTTTTTTGATAATCAGCTTGGTTCCTTGCGGCAAAGAAGAAGAGAAGACCAAACTTTTAGATGTTTGATATTCTTCATTTAAAACATTAATTTTAAAATGAAATTGAACAAAAAAGTACACATTATAATTCATTTGGGTAATATTTAATAATATAATAATAATAATATAATATTATTTTTTGTTTGATTTTTAGTACTATGTTGGAAATGAATTTTGTTTTAGTGACAAAACTACACTAAATATTAACCAAGTCGAGATTTCCACGGATTGCGAGATGGTGGTTGGGATTTTGGAGCCTCCGGAAGCATGGTCGGCCTTCTTATCATACCAGGAGGAGTTTCAGCGGCTCAGATCATCTTTTAACATGTGTTACTTGACGGTAATCCCCAAAATCTTGAATCACAAAGCTGATGCTTTAGCCCGTTTGGAGCGAGTGTCTGTTAGAGTGATGGAGATCTAGTCTACTTTATTTTTGGTTTAGTTTTAAGCTTGTTATGTAGTTAGAAAAAAAAAAAAACTAGTAATTTTAATATATAGTTGGAGAAGCCTTAAAATACATTTAAAAACTTACTTTTGGCTTTTGCATATTACATTTACGTTTAAGAAACTATTTTCATTTACGATTAATCATTAACACGAATGAAGGAATAATGATTTTTATCTTTCATCTACAACAAATTATTCACTTCTCATTTTTGTTAATTTTAGTTTTACATGTATTGCATGTATTACATATTAATCCAATAATTGTTATTGAAAATTAATTTTGTCAATCATTATCTTCTTCAACCGGTCGTTTACAAATGACTTTCATACCGTTTATTTCTTTCAAAACAATCATTTTAAATAGTGTCACCAATCGAATCCATATATAACTTTTTGAAGAAAAATACCATCTATATATTCTTCATTGAAAATAGACAATAATTGATTTGGTTCATAAATATTTATGAGTTTTATAAAAAAAATAAGGAGCAAGAGGGAAAAAAGAAGAGAGCATATGCTGGTTAATGGGAAGGGACCACGTAGCGGTTAAAACGCTATTTTATAAAAATAAAAACGATCGGTGAGAGCGGTAAAGCCGCTTTGTGAGGGCCCATTAACCATATAGTGTAGGACCCACTCTCAATGGGTTCCAGCATTCGGACCCATACTTCACACAATACATTCGGCATATTATATTAGATCACAATTAGCCAGTACAATAGCTAAATTTCTACATAATATAAGTAGTAAAGATTCGATCCCAAGTTATGCAAATACGCTAGATTTACCATCTGACACTAGGTTAGATAGAATTTACGTACAATATCTTTGCTAAGTTAAAATGTTACCCAAATTTTAAAGTCAATAACTTTTTTATTTTATTTTCCTACAATAATTTGCACTTATATATTCACACCATACCCATTCTTTAGCCTCTGTCTCTCTTCAAGCCCACACTCTCTGTTTTCATTACTCTAATCTCTCTTTCCATACTTATATTCACAACACCAAAACAATGGGTAAATTCTTCATTCTGCTTCATTACTAGCTACAAACGTTTATGTGTTTTTCATACTCTTATCTGTTTTTTCTTCTTTGTTGTTGTTGTTGTTGTTATTCTCAGTTAGATTTATTGAAGAAAACGCAAAGCTTGTGGAAAAAGAAACAGGAAACAAATCAAACATTGATGTGACGACGAATACAAAGAAGAAAGTGCTTCAAGATCTTATTATCAACAATGGAGGAGGATTAATCAATTCTTGGGTTGATTCCATGAGAGCTTGTTCTCCTACTCATCTCAAATCTTTGATGAAACAAAGCTCTTGGCTCGTACGTCTATCATCATTAATCAACCTTATTGATTTCTGTGTATAGTTTATCTCTTTTTACTTATTGAATGTGTATACTTTTGCAGACAGAACATCCATCAGCTTTAGATATGTTTGAAGAGATTCTTCATTTATCTCAAGGAAAACAAATCGTAATGTTTTTGGATTATGATGGTACTTTATCTCCCATTGTTGATGATCCAGATCGAGCTTTCATGTCCAAGAAGGTTTGTTTCCAACTGTTTTTCTCTCTTCTTAAAGTTGCTTATTATAGTACTTAGAATTTATTTTTAATATGTTATTTTTGTTTGGTCTGACTTTCAGATGAGAAGAACTGTGAGGAAACTAGCAAACTGTTTTCCCACGGCCATTGTTAGTGGACGGTGCAGAGAAAAGGTGTGTTATATTTTAATATAATTAATAACTTCGTTACAAGTGATTAAAATATTTAAACTAACTCAAATTTTGACAATTTTCAGGTATATAATTTTGTTAAATTAACTGAGTTGTACTATGCTGGAAGTCATGGAATGGACATCAAAGGACCAGAGCTTGGGTCCAAATATGACCAAGTAAGATTTTTTTAATACATATATAACATTTTTACATAAACACATTTTTTTTATCAACGATATATGAAAAAAATCGTCAAAGATTATAAACCAGACACTCTATTAAATTTAGCTAAAACATCTGTTTTATAATTTAAGATTATGGGAATAACCGATAAAGATTCAGAAGAAAACCAGACATAAACACATCTTTAGAATTTTAAAAATATATATTAATGTTATAATAAAATTTTACAGAATAATAAATCTCTTCTTTGCCAACCAGCTACAGAGTTCCTCCCATGATCGACGAGGTAATAATATTCTTCAAGATTTAAATAAATGTAATAGTAAATAAATTATGTTTATCTTTATTTACATTTATTTTTCCAAATGATTTAGGTTTATGAAAAATTAGTGGAGAAAACAAAATGTACTCCCGGAGCTCAAGTAGAGAACAATAAATTTTGTGTATCTGTTCACTTCCGACGCGTGGATGAAAATGTACGATAATATAACATATCTATAATATTCCATTAATTAAGTAATTAAAATATAAACTAATCACTTAATTAATTTTATCTATAAATTGAACAGAACTGGAATGATTTAGCTAACCAAATTCGATCAGTAATGAAGGATTACCCGAAGCTCCGTCTTACTCAAGGAAGAAAAGTAAGATATAATAACATTAATTACTTGTTTTTTTTTTCATTTTTAAAATAGTTTTTTTTTTGTCAACGGTAAATTATGTTGGGCAACAACTGGTTGGGCCAATAGCAAAATTCCCACCTAATATAGGCGGGGAGACTCGATCACTGGTTGTACAAATGAGCTGTCTTATGTGGACTTACCGCCTGCTATTAGGCTAAGAGCCATTTGCATTTTCAAAGTAGTTAAACTTTATATTAATACTCTGTTATAACCATTTTCAGGTTTTGGAAATTCGTCCTATCATTAAGTGGGATAAAGGCAAAGCACTCGAGTTTTTATTAGAGTCACTTGGTAAAATATTCCTCAAACACTAACTAATTAATTAAGAGTACTAATGCATGTTTAATATTCATAACATTAATTAAAATTGAATTGTGTAGGATACGCTAATTGTACCGATGTTTTTCCTCTCTACATCGGAGATGATCGTACAGACGAAGATGCATTTAAGGTAAATTATACTCCTTCCGTTTCATA
>JAKUCM010009547.1:0-18601 GCA_023374145.1 Lepidium sativum | reverse complement strand
AAAAAAAATTGGAGAGGTCTTAAACTAATTATAAAAAAACAAAAAAACACACATATATATATTACAAACACACATATATATACTTATTAGTAACTTAGACATATAAAAATATAACATAATATTCGATTCTAATAATTTAAATATGTATATAAAAAAAGAAAATAAATTTTGGACACGGTAGTTCATTTAGTGATTTTTATAAATCTAAAAAAACATGGACCAGAAACCTTATCCAAAGAAACATGAACCAAAAACCTTATCCAAATAAACATGAACGGTATCCAAACACACATGACATGAACTGATTAAAAACTAAAACCTTTACTCAGCTGCTCAAGAAGAATTTTATACATACCACTCTGTGTTTTATATATGCATATTAATTTAAATCTGAGAACAAGAAATTTGTAAGAAAGATTTAAGTCATATCCAGAGTGTTGTTGATCGTAATTGAGTTTCTAATATTATCATCATTAATATAATTTGTAATTTGTAAAAGTTAATGTCAGTTATAAAACACAGTTATAAAACGTGTTTGTTAAGATTAGATGCAATTATTCGAAAAGTCACAATATGGAGTCACATATCGTTCCGTCTCTTGTTTGTGTCTCTTCACTTAGATTGTTTTTTTATTTATACATAGAAACTCTAATGTAAACCACTAGTGTGATTCATTAATAATAGAAACATTTGTTCTGTTATTCCTTTGTGTTCTCGTTCTATTACTTATGTGTTCGTAAGAAACATTTGTTATGATTTTTTAAGATAAGAAGATCTTGCTTCTAACAAGTGCTTCCCACGTCGTTTACTAACATAATAACGGTTTGAAGATAGAGGCTAATCAAGAACTGGAATGAACAAAACCAGGTCATAGAAGTTGGTCTTGTTGAGATAAGCTTGAAGGCTAAAGTTTGAGGAGCAGGCTATTAGTTAGATAAGATTAAAATGTTATGTTTTAGGAGCTATCTAAATTATGATGGTGCGATGCTACCGACGAAAAATACACGAGGCAGAAGAGGCTCTTCCTGCATAGCATGTTCGATGTTAACAACAACCAACTACATTGTTTGGTCCATAAGGATGAAATTGTGTCTCAGTGTACATGAAGTTTGGGATGTTATTGAGACAGAAAAGACGATAAAAAGAAGAACAATATGGCGATGACAATTTTGTTCCAATCTATACTTGAAGGTCTTATTCTACAAGTGTGGGAGGCTATACGAACTCGGAATCTAGGGGTTGAACGTGTCAAGGAAGCAAGATACAAACTCTAATGTCCAAATTTGATCGTCTTAAGATGAAATAAAATGAAAGTGTGGATGAATTTGTTGGAAAACTATCAGCAATTTCATCAAAATCCTCCTCTCTGGGTGTAGGAATAGAATAGACAAAACTAGTCAAGAAATTTCTCAAGTGTCTTCCTAGGAAGAAGTACATCCAAGTAGTTGCATCTCTTGAACAAGTCTTAGATCTTAAGACAACAAGCTTTGAGGATATCATAGCTCACACAAAATCCTATGAAGAACATATTCTCGAGGAAGATGAAGACTCCCAAGAAGATAAAAACAGTTGATGTATTTGGAGTCTTATAACTAAATGAGTAATTCTAAAGAGGGATTGAGATGAAGAGGTAGAGGAGGACGTGGATGGGGAAGAGGCCAAGGCCGTGGTAATAAAGTGTTCGAAATGTCTAAGGTGATATGTTATAGGTGTGATAAGTATCAACACTTTGCTTCTTAGTGTTCGAATAGATTACTCAAATTGCAAGAAGCGCAAGAGGACATGATAATACCCAAGAGGGTGATGATCTCTTTATGCATGAGGTTATTTTATTGAATGAAGATAATTGCTTGCCAATAAAGTTTGAGATAAACAACAACAAGGAGAGTACTTGGTATCTTGATAATAAAGCAAGTAATCACATGACGGAAGATTAGGATATTTATCGATGAGTCAATTACAGGAAATGTGAGATTTGGTGATGATTCTCCTATTGATATATAGGGAAATGGATCAATCTATATTCTAAATAAAACGGCGAAGAGAAAATCATGATATTGTCTATTACATATTGGGTTTGAAGAGTAATATCATTAGTCGTGGATAAGAAATGGAATCCGGTTGTGACATACGGATGAAGGGGAGACTATTTGACAATGTATGATCAAGAAGGAAAAGTAATTTTTAAAACTAAAAAGTCACCAAATCGCTTCTACAAAATTTCGGATGGAGATAAAGGGCTCATAGGTTCAACTATCAGAAGTAAGTAGCTCAAGCAAGGTTAGGACATATTAATGTTGATATATTATCTAATATAGCTAAGAAAGAGTTAGTTAAAGGGCTTTCCAAGGTCGAGATACAGAAGAAAGTATGTGGATCATGCTTACTTTGAAAGCAAGCTAGGTAAGTCTTTCCAAAATCTACTTCTTATCGAGCGGATAAGATTTTGGAACTTATACATGGGAATCTTTGTGGACCAATATCGCCAAAAACTTCAGTTGGAAATAGGTACATATATGTCCTCATCGACAATCACTCAAGGTACATGTGGACGATTTTGATGAAGAAAAAAAGTGAAACTTTTGAGATGTTTAAAAGGTTCAACAATGTGGTAGAGAAGGAATCTAGAGAAAGGATTTAAGGTTTTTGAATTGATCAAGGAGGTGAATTCTTATCTCAAGAACTCAAGTCTTTTTTGTGAAGATATGGGTATTAAACGACATCTTACTGCACCTAAACAAAACAAAGTAGTTAAGAGACGTAATAAACTTTAATGGAGATGTTACTAAGCATGATGAAGCATATGCATATGCCGAATTATCTTTGGAGAGAAGCCGTAAGACACTCAACATATTTTTTGAATATAATTGCTACATGAACCATTGAAGATTGAACACCTTATGAGATTTTTCGATGAAGAAAGCCAAACATCAATCACCTTAGTATTTTTGGGTGCATCGGATATGCAAAAGTCGATGCTCCACTCTTGAAGAAACTTGATGATAGATCTCGTATACTCTTCCACTTTGGAACCGAGCCTGACTCTAAGACTTATCGACTACTTGACCTGATTTGTCACATCCCGAGATCTCCGGTAAGCTCAAGGAGAAGGAGACTGCACCACGTGCTCGATCTAGGAGAGTTGGAGCTTCCACCTCTACTCAGTTCGTACCTCCAGCATCAGCCGCTCAACCTTCTGGCTTTCTGCTTCCTGAGTTTCCTCAGGAGGAACTCGGATTGCATCATTACTCGCCAGACTTCACAGATCAGCAGTTTAGAGAGTGGCAGGTCAAGAACGAGAGGAGGAAGAGGTCGATCCAACGGACCATCTAGAATGTTTTGAGGAGGATCCCAGTGTCTCTTTTTATGAGTGCACCTGCAGCCGATCGTCATGAGCATGCCTCCATGCCTACCGCACCTACTCGTCGACCAGATGTTGCTGGACATCGGTCTGATGATGATGAGGATGATCAGACAATGGATTACCGTGTTCCTCGCCGCCGCAGAGCACCAGGCGACCGCTACAGCGAGAGCCCTGAGTAGCTTCTTAGCTACTTCCTCCTTTTATTTTGCTGTCTTTTGTTTCTTATGCGTTTTTATGTCTTCCTTTTGGTTTATTCTTACACCGGGACGGTGTAAAGTAAGTCTGGGGGAGAACACTTATTGAGTAACGCATTTTTTTTGTTTTGCTTCTTTTCATTCTAGATTTTTCAGACTATTTTCTTCTTTTATTTCTGTATTTTTGAGTTTTTAAGACTGACATCAGATAATTTAATTTTCTATTTTCTCAGCATTATCCTGAACGTGTTTTGCATCTGTCAAGAATCGATTAGACGATTGGAAAACCTAGAGACAAAGCAACATTCAGTTTTAGAGCAAATTCATCTCAACTTTCAGGGGATTTCATGCTGATTTCACACCTAACCTGATTTAATCCTCTCGTCAAGAGAATTGGTAATACATCAGGTATGTTCCTTCTTTTTACTCAATGAAAAATGTTCCTTGTAAGTTTGGTTTTGTGTCTCTCTTCATCATGTTCAGGCATTTTGAGCCAAAAATTCTCATTGTCGATATAAGTTTTTGCATTAAGTTAGCCTAGGGTAAAAGTTTTTCAATGACGCTGCGATTTTAGAGTAAATTAGACGTCTCTGAGGATACATCCAATGACGTGATCCTTTTCACTTTACTAATTAGCTTACTGAAGGAAAACTCCAATGAAACAACTTACTGGTAAGAATTGGTCTTATGAAAAGAGAGAGATGAAATTAGATTGAAGGTAGTCTAGAGAGTAGAAGTAGGAACTCTTCGCCTTTTGATCGATATTCCCTCGAATGAGACTGCACTTAGATTTATTGGGGAGCCAGTTGGGAATTCTAATTGTTTGTTTTGAGTTGTGACACGAGATTGTTATTCTTGCTAAGTCTGGGGGAAATACAAGGTGGTCTCGATTTGATGAGTCGTATTCTTGTGATCACTTTGGACTTGATGTGCAGGATCTCGAGAGAGTCATTTGTCTGATGAGATGTGATCTTCCTACAATCTTTCTTTCTTTGCTTGAGGACAAGAAAGAAGCTAAGTATGGGGGAATTGATTTTCCTCATATTTTGTCGGTATTGAGCTCATTATTACGGTTATATTTGAGAAATTCGTCTATGTTTTATTAAGATTTCAGGTCAAAAACGTTCCGAGTTGGAATCATGTTTGAAGATGGACTTTGGAGAGGTTTGAAGCATTTTCCGGCATTCTCCACGAAAGGAAGGACCGATCGATCTATCAAGGATCGATTGATCAATGATCTAAAAGGATTATGCGCACAATCTGAAGAACGACTTGGTTTCTGAGAAGATCGACTCATCATCCAGAAGATCGATCGATCTACCAAGGATCGATTGATCAAAGCCTTTCGCAGAAACTTAATTTCACGATTTTTCAGCTCTTGTTTTGGGCCCTATAAATACTTTTTTCCTATTTTTATTTGAGGGCCTCTTTTGGAGAGTCAAAAAGAGGAGTTTTAAGAGTTTGTAAGCTAGGAAGAAGATCTCTTCATACTTGAGAAGAATTTATGAATCCTCTTTATTTTTGTTAATGCAATTTCAGTTTCAGTTCATCATGATTTGTCTAATTTGTTGTTCTATGTCTCAGTAAATCTTAGATCGGATCTAGGGATTCTAGGGTGTTAGAATTCACTGTTGGGAAACAAATAGGATTGATGAATAGATGATTTTCCTTCTAATACTTGAGTTTGATGCATAGATTAGCATGATCACCTAGTCGATGATTTTAGGTTGTTAACTTTCCAGGAGATTGTTAAGAAATAGAACTAGATTAGAGGAGCAATTCCTTCATTACCAACGAGAGTTGATGCTAGGTTGGGTTGTGGATAATTGAACCTAAACAATAAAGCCTATTTGTAATCTGAAACCAACAAGAGTTAGGACCTTTAGGTTATTAATAGAGGGGTATATTCAACGAGAGATTGAATTGGTTTACCTTTATTTATGTCCAAGCCGAGAATAAGATCAGAGTAGTTCCTGAATAGTTTCCCTGACAAGAATTCTAACTCCCGAATGAATACCCGACATCCGATTGCTTTAGTTATTTGATTACATTCATGTTAAAGTTGTTAGAATTCACTTCTCTTATTTGATTGATATAATTTACGATTTAATAGAAGTTGAGAGTGTAACTTGGTTCTCTGAGGAATTCGACCCCTAAGTACTATTACGTTTGTTGTGCACTTGTAGTAGGATATAAGGTTAAAACTCGTAGTATCATCTACTCATCAAAGGAAGACCTAGATAACGCATAGGAAATGAGCACACCTGGAAACCGAAGCTAAGAAGATTATTAGATTCCTGGGAGCTCAGATCAGCTGTAAAAAGATGGCTCTTTTCCAGGTTAATGTTGAGGCTTGAGAAGCTCGATAACTCATCCAAAGTAGCCACAATATGATGAAGAGATCTTGACGATCCGTCTAAGGAAAATCATAATGTCATTTGCAAATGCAAGATGAGTTATTTGAGATACCATTGCTTCAGGATGAAAACCAATAAGTCATGTGCAAAAAAATTCCTTTAGCATCCTTGATAATACTTCCATAACCAGGAGGAATAGGTATGGGGAGGGACTGTCGCCTTGGCGCAAACCACGCTGACCTGGAAAGTAGCCACATAGCTTCCCGTATATTGCTACTGAAAATGTCGGAGTGGAATAACATTGCCAAATCCATGAGACAAATGTTTCAGGCAATTGTAGAGCCTAAAAAATTTTGTTTGATACAATGCCCTTGGAGATATAGAGTTTAAGCCTTGTGATAGTTCTGATGCGAGGAGACTATTCTTTACCAGAAGCCTACCTTTGATAAAAGCCGATTGGCAAGGGGAAAGAATATCCAGGAGAATGACCTATATCCGAGTTGCTAAGAGCTTGGATATTATCTTCTACACGGTGTTACAACATGAGATAGGGCGAAAATTCATCATCCTGGTTGCATTAACAACTTTGGGGATAAGAGATATGATGGTAGTATTCCACTGTTTCAGCATAATACCTTATTGAAAAAATTCTTGCACTGAGGGAGACTTGTAGTTCCAATATTTCCCAACAAGCATGGAAAAAATATGATGGATATCCATCCAGGCCTGGTGCTTTGTTGTGAGGAAGGGAGAACAATGAAGCTCTGATTTCAGCTAATGATATTGCAGCATTCAGCAAACATAGAACATTTTGCAGACAAGAGTAGTCAAAAAGGTTACTAAGCTGTTGAACTGAACATTGGGAGCCATCAACCAGAGAGGATCCAATTTTTAACTTGAAATACGTCATAGCGTGATCCTTGATTTGCTGCAGAGATTCTGTTCGATCCCAATCATCTGATAACAAGAAGTGAATCTGATTTAATGCCCTTCTAGCTACCGCTTTATTCCGGAAAAAAAGCCGTCTTTAATCCTTCTCGGGACCATGAAACCCTTGAATGTTGACGGAAGAAAAACTCTTCTGCTTTGGAAAGAGTTAGCCATTTTTGGTGATCTTTTTTTTTCATTTTTAGCATTTTCCGTGGATGGAGAAGCCATAACCCGTTTCTGAGCTTGTACAAGGTAGTGCAGAGATTCATGAACCTCAATGCCTGAGAAGTTTGTTTTCCCTAACTATCGGATCAAAGTCTTAGCTTTCCTTAGCTTGTATGATAAAATAAACATTCTTGATCCATAACAGAATGTAAAATCCCAAAACTCACGAAATGTTGCATATAAGCTCTGATTCTGCAGGTAGAGGTTGTAGAATTTGAAAGGCTTAGGAGCTTTCTGAGTCTACGAGGTCAACAATAGACATCCAGGGCTATGATCCGAGAATCTGTGATCATCAAAGAACCCATATGATAGAGGATAGAACTGCAGCCAATTTTCACTGACCAGAATGCGGTCAAGTTTACGCGCTACTGGCCTATTAACATTATTATTCTACCAAGTGAAGGTATTGCCTCTGTACGTGATGTCTGATAAGTAGGTTGAGGCTAAACAGTCTGAGAAATCGGATATACCCAACAAAGAACATACCGAAGAAGATGAGTGTTCTGAGGGGAATAAAATTTGGTTAAAATCCCCCATAAGAGCCCATGGTTGAGAAGAGGCCATCGTAGTTGTTTCATTCCATAACATCTTTCTATCAGCCTCTGTACTCGCTGCATAAACTATGAAGATGACAAACTCTTGAGCCGAGTTCGGTAATTTGATCAAACAAGTGATCATTTGGAGTGACTTGGAGAGTACTTGAACTTGGACTGAGGGGTCCCAAAGTACCCAGATTTTACCGAGTGGAGAGAATTCGTATTTACCGACAAAATTCCATGATTGAAGTACCGAGTTAATCACAATGGGAGCTCTGGTTTCGTTCACATGCGTTTTTATTAAGCCGTAGAAAAGGGAACGATTGGATCTAAACCAATTGGAGAAGCCTCTTCTATGTATGACATCGTTGAATCCTCTAATGTTACAACAAAAAACGTCAACAAACATTGATTAGTTGGAGGTGGAGCTGCGACTCTTCGCGCTCCGTAAAAGACGTTTACTCTTCACCACGGTGAACTCTGCTTCAGTCTCATGGAATCTGATATGATATGGTCACGAGCTTGTGTTGCAGGTATTGAGAGCTGGACCTCCACAGTGTGAACTGGAATAGGAGGTTTAATGGGTGTTGTGTCTCGATCTGTTATAGTTTAGGAGTTATCTAAATTATATGTGTTTCGTATTAGAAATATGACTAATCTTATTTATACAAGGAAATGTCAATGTTCTGTCATAACTTGTGAAATTTAGAGATCGGAAGTTTTGGTTTTGAGTGATTTTCTAAAGTTAATAAAGAGTGAGTTTTTTATAATTGTTAGTCTTTACAAAGGATTAAAACTTCAGGTCTTGTTATCAATATTGTAAATAACGTTCAGCTTCGCGTTTTGTGGGAACGGTAAGCCTTTGGGTTCATCACTGTAGCATGATCCAAAGCAACAAGTCGGCTTTGACTCTTCGTCTTGAATGACAAGTACTCCTGAATTTGGACCTTCCGTCGACAATTGTGTCAAGTTCGACGACGGTCTCTGGTATTCCGAGAGACGCCTTGTAACATACGTCTTGATTTCAGATTCTTTCAGCTGATTAATTAGAATTTCAAGAGATCTAATTTGTTTCTATATTTTTATATATGGAAGACCATGAATTGAGACCTAAGCTAATTTGACATGTAATTGTTTAAAGACTTTGACTTTATGTTTCACTTTCGAATTTTAAAAATTATGACCTTGACTTAATTCCACAAACTTCTCATAGAGAATCAATCAGATTGATTATATAACTCAAATTAAACGTTTCATGAATTTACGAGAGTTTCAAATTATATCACACCTGAACTTTACAAAGCTTTTAATAAAATAAACACAACATAATTAGCACACATATGGCGGGAAATGTCACCTCTATTGGTTTTTCACTGATCAGTTTGTTTCAGTCGCGTTTATTCCACGAGTTATCACTAGCTGTATAAGGGTTTGGGGAAGTTAATCGAGACAATTATTGACAAAAAAGGGAAATAGACGCTTATTCACAAATCACTTATTGAATCAAAAGATGACACACAAATAACATACACAAAGACAATAAAACGTAAACAAAGATTATTGAACGTAAACTTATTAACGAATTTGATTATAGAATTAAAAGATGAAACAAAGAACGTAAACAAAGGTGATTAATGGAACTCAATCCCATATGTTCTTTAACTTATCAACATGCGTAAACTCATATGTCAAGACCAAACTCCCATCCATTCTCTTCAATTCAAAGCTCTCTATCAACACATAACATCGATATTTCTTCCACTGCGATGAACCTCCTTCAAATCTCTCTGCTCTCTTAATGTTAGATTTTACGCCATTGTTTATCCACCCGAACCTTTCTTCTTCCCATTTCATCCTCTCCACAACCACAGACCCAAGACCTATTTTCTTGTCTTGTACCTCATCCCTTAACACAGTAAACCAAACAAAGCCATCACCTTTTGCCTCTCTCAAATTGGTTTCTTGTCCGTCAAGCTTCACCACTTCTGTATCCACCTCAACATCAACTACAACCTCTCCTCCCTTTTCGCTGTAGTCGCATGAGTAAACCTCTTCCCATCTTTGTTTAAGTGTCATGCAGTAATAAGTTGAGTTCTTAATCTGATCCTTTGCGTCTCTTTCTTTCACGAATATGAAAGGAACATACCATTTCCCTACTACAACGTTTGTATTCACATAGTTGGGGAGCTCAGAACGAAGCTTAGCGTTAATTCCCTTTGCATCATCTGACAAACCAAAGTCTTGGGAATTCGAGTAGCCAACGTTCCAATTTTTTCTCTTAAGAAATTGAGGTGGTATCCCATTAGGACCAACAGAAGTTGCACTATAATAGCGAGATGATCTTCTGCGTTGATAGATCTGGAATTGTTGGTAAATGTCATAAGGATCTGCTTCCTGTGGCTTCACTTCAGGAACATAGCTGAAGCAAAAGCAGCAGGGAACTCTGTCTTCCTCTTTTGCGCTTTCTGAAGCTCCTCTGCAATCCAAATTTTACAGCAAAATTATTAGTTTTTTTATATATCCTGTGTAACTTAGACCTATAGCCTTGGCTCATAATACCGAGACTGAGTAATAATGAATGACCAATCCGGTCAAACCGCATACAATGCAAGTATGCAACGAAACAAACCGAACAAATCGGTTTTGTTTTAGGATTTTTATATATCCACACAAACATGGACCAAAAGCCTTATCCAGACATAATGACATGAACTGATTTAAAACTCAAACCTTTACTCAGCTGTTCAAGATTTTTATACATACCAATCTGTGTTCTATATATGCATATTTATTTAAATCTAACACTAATTATGCCCTGTGGGTAAGTTAATGATTTTTTGTTTGATAGATTGTTGTAGACCACATGAGACAGATTTAACAGAAAAGATAAAGGAAAGCATAAAAAGAAAAAGCAAGAAAATTGTAAGAAAGATTTTGGTCATACCCAGAGTGCTTTCCATGTCGTCTAATGACATAATAACGGTTCGAAGATAAAGGCTGATCAAAAACTGGAATGAACAAAACCGGGTCAAGGAAGCTGGCCTTATCAGTTTTATAAATTACGGTCAGTTTCGCGTTCTGTGGGAACGGTAAGCCTTTGAGTTCACCATCGTAGCAAGATCCGAAGCAACAAGTAGGCTTTGACTCCTCGTCTTGAATCACAAGTACTCCTGTGTTTGGACCTTCCGGTGACAATTGTATCCAGTTCGCCGACTGACTCTGGTACTCCGAGAGACGCCTTGTGACATACATCTTGATTTCAAAATTTTTTAGCTGATTAATTATGATTCCAGGAGATTTCATTTGTTTCTATATTTATAAATATGGAGGACTATGAATTGAGACGTAAGCTAATTTAACAAGTAATTGCTTAAAGACTTTGACTTTGACTTTATGATTCACTTTAGAATTTTAAAAATTTTGACTGTGACAAACTTTCACAAACCTCTCATAGAGAATCAATCAAATTAGGTAGCTATGATTTATCAAGTTAACATACGGATAACATACAAAGAAACTTAACTGTGAATCTCTAGACAGAGATTCGAACCGATTCAAAGAAAGAAAAATGATAAAGAACTTGAAAGAAATGCACACGAGATTTGACGATTTCAGGTGTAGATTTAAAACCCTACATATCGCCGGAATTTGCTTCTGGAATCTACTAACATCGTAGTAACCTTGCTCAGAACTTGAGCATTTACAAGAGCTAGAACTCTGAAGAAGAAAAACCTCTCTTAGCTCAATTTTCTCTCTAGACTCTCTTACTCTCAAATACAGATCTCACTATTCAGAAAAATCTCTAACGCTCATAGCTATATAAACTTGATTAAAATCTAACAGAAGGTCCTAACCACCTAACTACCCAACGGAAACGAGAGAAAGATAAGAACAGACCTAGCTCAACACTTGAACTTCACTCTCTGCTTCGTTCTCGCTTGAAGAAGAGTTTTTGTAATGTGGTGACTCAAATCTCCGGTTTATAGGGAGTTTCGGTTCAGTATACCAATTTCCGGTTTGATGAAATTGGCATTATCTTCTGCAGTAGACGATCTATTGAAGACTCAAGTCAAGTGCGTGTGTTTCAACAAATCGTAACGGCTCTTTGTGATTCTGTTGAAGCTGATACACGTTCGGATTCATGTATATATTTGGGTCTTCTTTTGCGGTTTCTGTAACTTTTCAGTTCTTCTTCTTCTTCCTTGTAATCTGTAAATCACCATTGTTGCAGAGTTCTGTTTTGTAACCAAAACTTGAAAATAGTGAATTGTTGGATTTAATCCAGCCCCAGATGTAGACTAGTTATACCGACTAGTTGAACTGGCTTATCAATTTTGTTTGTCTTGATTTCTTCTTTCACTCAATTCTTTGTTCAAGATCACGGGAAATTCAATTTGTTGTTCATAGTGTTTAAACAACAATTGGTATCAGAGCTCAAGCTCTTTCTCTCTCTATAGCTATGGCGAAACCTAAATCCAAGACTAAGATCGAGTTGTTTGATGGTAATTCAGACTTCTCACTCTGGAAGATTTGAGTTCAAGCTCATCTTGGTATTCTTAGATTGAAGAATGCGATTACCGATTTCTCGTTGACAAAGACAATACCGAGTGATGAAAAACCTGAGAGTAGTGGTGAATCTTCATCAAAAGAAGTTCCCGATCCAGAGAAAATTGAGCAATCAGAGCAAGCCAGAAATCAAATCATCTCTCATGTTGGTGATACAGTACTACACAAGATCAATCATTGTGAAACAGCTGCTGATATGTGCTCTCTCTTGAATAAATTGTATTTGGAAAAATCTCTTCCAAATCGAGTGTATTTGCAGCTGAAGCTCTATTCTTTCAAGATAGATGAATCTAAATCGATTGATGAAAACGTTGATGACGTTTTGAAGATCCTTGCAGAATTGGGAAATCTGGAAATCACTGTACCAAAAGAGGTACAAGCAATTATCTTGATGAATTCTTTGCCCTATGGTTACGATCAATTGAAGCATACTCTGAAATATGGCAACAAGAGTTTATCCATGCAAGATGTTGTGTTCTCGCAAAATCACTTGAAAGAGAAATGGCAGAACATAAGGTTTTAGACAAACGATCTTCATCAGCTCTTTATACAAGTGAAAGAGGTAAATCTCCATTAAGATCACAAACAGGAAATAGTAATGGAAGACAAGGAAGAAGCAAGAGTCGATCAAAATCAAGATCAAAAATCACATGCTGGTTCTGTAAGAAAGAGGGACATGCTAAGAAGGATTTCTATGCCAGAAAAAGGAAAGCAGAAAGTGAAGAGCAAGGTGAAGCAGGTGTGATCACAGACAGTTTAATCTTTTCAGAAGCTTTAGCAGTAAATGATCAAAAGGTTGAAGATGTATGGGTCATAGATTCAGGATGTACATCTCACATGACTGCAAGAAGAGACTAGTTCTGTAATTTTCAGGAAGGAGACTTAACCACAATTCTCTTGGGTGATAACAGAGTTATCAAGTCTTATGGCATAAGTTCTATCAAAATCAAAGCCAAAGGTGGATCAATCAGGATTCTTAACAATGTGAAGTATGTTCCTGATCTCATAAGGAATCTTATTTCAGCAAGTACATTGGATAGATTGGGCTATGATCATTCAGGTGGAAATGGGAAAGTAAGATACTTCAAAAGCAACAAAACAGCATTATGTGGAAATCTGTTTAATGTTCTGTACATTCTTGATGGACATACAGTTAATGATGAAGTCTGCAATGTTAAAGATCAAGATAAGAAAACAGCATTGTGGCACAGTCGTTTGGGTCATTTGAGTGTTAACAGCTTGAAGATCCTTGTTCAGAAAGGCTTAATCGACAAGAAAGAAATCAGTGAGTTAGATTTCTGTGAACACTGCATTATGGGTAAAGCTGAGAAGTTGAGCTTCAATGTTGGTAAACATCAATCAGTTGACGTCCTTAGCTACATTCATACAGACCTTTGGGGTTCACAAAACACCACTCCATCAAAATCAGGTTACAAATACTTTCTTTCTCTCATTGATGATAAATCAATGAAAGTCTGGATCTGTTTTCTGAAGTCTAAGGATAAGACATTTAGCAAGTTTTGTGAATGGAAACAACTGGTTAAAAATCAAGTTGATAAGAAGGTGAAGTGTTTACGATCTGATAATGAACTTGAATTTTGCAATGCAAATTTTGATGAATACTGCAGGATCCATGGAATTGAAAGACACAGGACATGTGTGTACACACCACAACAAAATGGTGTTGCTGAGAGAATGAATCGTACACTGATGGAAAAGGTCAGATGTTTACTAAATGAATCAGGTCTTGATGAAAGCTTCTGGGCTGAGGCTATTGCAACAGCAGCATATATTGTGAATAGATCTCCTTCGTCTGCTATTGACCACAATGTGCCAGAAGAGCTCTGGTTGAATCGAAAACCAGGGTATTAACATCTAAGAAAGTTTGGTTATGTGGCTTATGTACTTCATGATCAAGGAAAACTGAAGCCTAGAGCCTTAAAGGGAGTATTCCTTGGATATCCATCAGGTACTAAAGGCTACAAAGTTTGGCTATTGGAAGAATAAAAATGTATCACAAGTCGAAATGTTACATTCAATGAGGATTTGTGTTTTAAGGATTTAAAGAAGAATGAATCAGAAGGTCAAGATGATTCTGGAAATGTTTACAAACCTCACACAGTAAGTACTGAAGTTGAACTCCATGTTAAAGAAAATATCAGTCAAGGGGGAGTTACAACAATGGGTTCTACATCTGGTCAGACAACTAAAGATGTTAAAGGAAATGCAGAAAATACTGCAAGTGAACCTGAAACTGATTTGTCAGAATATCAACTGGCAAGAGATCGAACAAGAAGAGAAACAAGAGCTCCCAGCAGACTTCAAGACTATGCTCAGTTATTGACAGAGAATAGCACTCAGTTTGCAATGGCTTTGATAGCTTCAGTCATTATCAGTTCAGATGAGCCTCAATGTTATCATGATGCTTTGAAAGACAATAACTGGAATGAATGGAATAAAGCTATGGGTGATGAAATGGATTCACTACTCAAAAGTGGAACCTGGGACTATGTTGATAGACCAAAAGATAGACATGTTATCAGCTGCAGGTGGTTATTCAAAATTAAACCTGGAATTTCGGGTGTTGAACCAGAAAGATTCAAGGCCAGATTAGTTGCAAGAGGTTTTACTCAAAAGGGGGGTATAGACTTTCAAGAGATATTTGCTCTGGTGGTTAAACATGTCTCAATTCGCATTCTTATGTCCGCAGTTATTTATAAGGATTTAGAATTGGAGCAAATGGATGTTAAAACCGCTTTCTTGCATGGTGATATAGAAGAAGAGCTTTATATGGAGCAGCTATAGGTATTTGAATTAACTGAAGGAAATGACAAGGTATGTCTCTTAAAGAAATCTCTTCATGGTTTGAAACAGGCTCCGAGGCAATGGAACATATGTTTTGATCGATTCATGAAAGAAGAAGGTTTTATTCGAAGTGATCAAGATCAATGTGTATATGTGAAAGAGGTGAGTGATGATGAATCTATATATCTCCTCTTATATGTTGATGACATTCTAATAGCAGCAAAAGAAATGAATGTGATCAATGAACTGAAAAGAAGACTGAGTCAAGAGTTCAAGATGAAGGACATGGGAGCTGCTAGTAGAATCCTTGGAATTGACATTACTCTAGATAGAATCAAAGGTACTTTGTGTCTAGATTAATCAAAATATCTTGAGAAGGTCCTAGAAAGGTTCAATATGTGAAATGCTAAAGCCGCAAACACACCAATCGAATCTCACTTTAAGTTGTCTGCAGTTAAAGATGAATCTGAGGTTTTAGATACAGATTTAACACCATATTCAAGTGTTGTTGGAAGTGTGATGTATGCAATGATAGGTTCTCGACCTGATCTTGCTTATGTTATTGGATTGGTGAGCAGATTTATGAGTGAACCAGGGGAGATTCATTGGGAAGCAATCAAATGGTTACTCAGGTATATTAAAGGGTCAAAAGATCTGAAGTTGGTGTACACAAAGGAAAAGAATTTCGATATTTGTGGCTACTGTGACTCCGATTTTGCAGGAGATCTTGATAGAAGAAGATCAACATCAGGTTATGTTTTTACAGTGGGAGGAAATACAGTCAGTTGGAAATCATCTCTTCAACAGGTTGTAGCCCTATCAACCACTGAGGCAGAGTTTGTGGCTCTAACTGAAGCTGTAAAAGAGGCTAAATGGATACAAGGTTTGCTGGAAGATTTCAGTCTTAAAGCAAAAGAAACCAAGATCTGGTGTGACTCTCAATCTGCAATTTGTCTCTCGAAGAATAATATTTATCATGAAAGTTCAAAGCACATGGCTGTTAAAAGATCATTTCTGAGAGATGTAATTGAAGATGGTGAGATTGACATTATGAAGATTCAAACTTCCGGGATTCCAGCAGACATACTCACTAAATGTTTAGCTGTAAGTAAGTTTGATTCAGCTTTGAAACTATTAAAGCTGACCAAGCTACAATGAAGTCTTTGACTTCCTTTCTGCTCGAGGTTCAATCCAAGATAAAGCAACTCACAGTTTTTCAGGTTACAATTTTATTCAAGGGGGAGATTGTAATGTGGTGACTCAAATCTCCGGTTTATAGGGAGTTTCAGTTCAGTATACCAATTTCCGGTTTGATGAAATTGGCATTATCTTTTGCAGTAGACGATCTATTGAAGACTCAAGTCAAGTGCGTGTGTTTCAACAAATCATAACGGCTCTTTGTGATAATGTTGAAGCTGATACACGTTCGGATTCATGTATGTATTTGGGTCTTCTTTTGCGGTTTCTGTAATTTTTCAGTTCTTCTTCTTCTTCCTTGTGATTTGTAAATCACCATTGTTGCAGAGTTCTGTTTTGTAACCAAAACTTGAAAATAGTGAATTGCTGGATTTAATCCAGCCCCAGATGTAGACTAGTTATACCGACTAGTTGAACTAGGTTATCAACTTTGTTTGTCTTGATTTCTTCTTTCACTCAATTCTTTGTTAAGGATCACGGGAAATTCAATTTGTTGTTCATAGTGTTCTAACAACATGATTGAATGATGACGTGGACTATCTGGATTGGATATGCAGCCTTAACTAGATTCAATCTAAATCCCTTTTGCAGCTTAATTAGAATTAGACTCAATCATTTGAATCCCTTAACTGAGTTGCTCTTAACCGAGCAACTCAACGAATTAGAAACCATTTGGTTGACATGGATGCTTTCAAACACTTAACATATTCTAAAGTGTGATCTTCATCGAGCACCTTGCTTTTTGTCTTCAATCCTTTGAAATATGAAGCATTTTTAGTGCTTCACTTAACTTGTATACATGTACAATCTTTGTGAAAATATATGTTGGATTGCTCGCTGTTGAAATTTTCAGAACTTGAATTATTCCTTCACTGATGAGCTCTCTTCTCTGATGATACTTCACGGTTACATGCTTTATTCTTTCATGGAAGACTGCATTCTTAGAGAGGTCTATGGCACTCTGAGAGTCACAACAGATCTTCATTACCTCTTGGGAAATAGTTCTTCTGCTAATCCATGTAGCCATACTCCTTATTTTGCTGCTTCTGTCAGAGATATGTATTTTGCTTCTGTTGTTGAGAGAGCAATGATTCTCTGAAGGTTGGACTTCCAGCTTATCACATTGTCTCCTATCCTAAACACCATTCCTGAGATTGACTTTTTGTTATCTCTGTCAGTTGTAAAGTCCGAGTCACAAAAGCCTTTGATCATAAATCCCTTGCTCTTGTTGTAGCATACACCAACTTATGTGCTTCCTGTGTGGTACCTAAGTACCTACTTCACCGCCTGCCAATGGTCCTTGAGAGGCTTGCTCATGACTATGCTTATGAGACCAACTAGATACTTATGTGGTTGACTTCAACTTGAAATGAGCTCCTATTGGAGTGTTTACTACTTTGGCTTGATCCATGCTAAAGTTGCTTAGTACTTTCATCAATTAGCTTTCTTGAGAGACCTTCAAGATACATGCATTTCTTTCTCAAAAAATTTCCATACCAAACAATTTTCTAGCATCGCCTAAGTCCTTCATTTCAAACTCAGAACTAAGAGCTAACTTTAGCATCCAACTTTCCTCTCTATCACTAGATGCTATCAAAATATTATCTACATAGTAAGAGATAAATGAAAAAAATTTTGGCCTAGGTTCTCGAAATAAAGGCAATAATCATACTCACTTATAGAGTAACTATTAGAGACCATAAACTCATCAAACCTTTTATTCCACTGCCTAGGCGATTGTTTGAGACCATAGAGGGATTTCTTGAGGAGGCATACCTTATCAAATGATCCTTGTTCACATAAACTTCTGCCTACTCCATTATAATGTATTCTTCCAAGTTTCCATGCAAGAACACCGTCTTGACACCTAATTGCTCATCTTCACCAAGATCTCAGTCTTGATATTTGGATGGAGGAGTTATTGTTCTTCTAGCTCTATCATAGGCAAGTTGATATTCTTGTAGTTGTTCGGTTAAATCGTCAGTTCTATTTTCTTCACTCTCAGAATTTGTTTTCCTGAGATTCTCCATCATGAGGTTGTGTTAAGAGCGGTATATTTGTTGAATGTTGTTCCAAACCTTATACTGTGATTGTTCGTGCACTCAAATCTCTGAAAAAAGCACCAATACCTAAAATATATAGCGCACATTATATGAGTTATATATATATATATATATAAAATTTTATATCCATTACTAAATTATGTTAAACAAATACCTGCAAGTGCTTCGTGTACAATTTTCGGAAGTAACTCGGTCAAAGCAAAGGGTACTAGTCGTTGCATGAACACATGACAATCATGACTTTTCATCCTTGTAAACTTTTGTCCTTGCTCAACACATCTTGAGAGATTTGAAACATAACCATCAGGAAACTTCACCTCTGATGACACTCAATTGAATAACGCCGTTTTCGCCTCCAATGACA
>JAKUCM010009546.1:0-12672 GCA_023374145.1 Lepidium sativum | reverse complement strand
AGAAAAAAACTTGATGACAAAAGTATTGTATGTATCATGTTTGGTTTTTCTGAAGAATCAAACGGATATCAGATGTTGTAGTCAGCCGAGATGTTGTGTTTGAAGAGGCAGATCTGCCGAGATGTATCTAAAGAATTGTAGTCAGCCGAGATGTTGTGTTTGAAGAGGCAGATCTGGAACTGGGACGCAGATCAGGAACACACGGTTCTCACTTGGAATGATGTTCAAACCTAGGAAGAGAGTGAAGAAGAAGAAGGAAGTGTTCAAGCAGAATCTGATGCTCTCCCAATAGAAACAGAACCTGCAGAAAATGATGTAAGAGAAACTGCAGAAACATCAAATGCTGAAGTCAGGGAGGGAAGAGTTACTCGATCTCCATGGTATCTAGATGATTTTGTCACTGGAAACGACATTGATGAAGAGGAAGATGAAGTTGACATGATGGAGATAAACATGTCAGGTCCATCAAGCTTTGAAGAGGCAGAAAATTATCAAAAGTGGAGAGAAACGATGGATGAGGAAATAAAATCCATTGAAAGGATTCACACCTGGAAGCTTCAGACGCTTCCAAAGGGAGAAAAATGTATTGGTGTTAAGTGGATATATAAAAAGAAACTGAATGAGCTTGGAGAAGTCAGTAAACTTAAGGCTCGTTTGGTGGCAAAGGGATACTCACAAGAGCAGGGGATTGACTACACTAAAGTCTATGCTCCTGTAACTAGAATGGATACCATCATAACACTTCTTGCTGCAGCAGCACACAATGAATGGGACATATATCAGTTGGATGTGAAATCAGCGTTTCTGCATGGAGTTTTGATGGAAGATGTTTACATAGAACAAGGATACATTCTTAGTGGAGAAGAGGACAAGGTGTATAAGCTCCATAAAAATTTATATGGATTGAAACAAACTCCAAGGGCCTAGTTTAGCCGAATTGAAGAGTATTTTATCAAAGAAGGATTCAAAAAATCCTTAAACGAAGCAACTATGTTCATCAAGAGGAACAAACATGGTAATTATCTGTTTGTTAGTATTTATATCGATGATTTAATACACAGGAGACAATGTTTCTATGATGTTGGAATTCAAGAAGCCAATGCAGAAAGAATTTGGCATGTCTGATTTGGGGAAAATGAGATTCTTTCTGGGAATTGAGGTGTTACAGACACCACATGGAATCTACATTTCACAAGGTAAGTATGTTCTTGAGGTTCTGAAATGTTTCAACATGGAAGACTGGAAGTCAGCTTGACATGGATCAAGGAGGAGAACAAGTAGACGAGACAGTTTACAAACAGATGATTGGGAGCCTTATGTATATCACTACTACAAGACCAGACCTGCAGTTTGCTGTAAGTCTCTTAAGTTGTTTCATATCTAAGCCTACTCAGATTCACTTACAAGCAGCAAAAAGGGTCCTCAGATACTTAAAGGTAACCGTGAGCTTTGGAATATGGTATAAAGGGGAAGGAACAAGGGAGATTAAGGTATATATTGATAGTGATTTTGCTGGGGATATTGATAGTCGAAAGAGCACGTCTGGATATGTATTTCTCATAAATAATGAAGCAGTGGCTTGGATGTCGAAGAAACAGCCAATTGTTACACTTTCTACTACTAAAGCAGAGTATGTAGCAGCATTTGTTTGTGCTTGTCAAGTTGTGTGGTTCAAAAGGTTGATGAAGAATCTGGGGTATGATGAAGAAGGGAGCATTGTTATATTATGTGACAATACTTTCACAATCAAGTTATCAAAGAATCTTGTCTTTCACGGAAGATGCAAGCACATTGGAGTTTGGTTTCATTTTCTGCCTGATCTTGTTAATGAAGGAGAGATACATCTTGAACAGTGTGAGACTCGTGAACAAGTTGCAGACATTTTCACTAAGGCCTTAACTCGTGAAGTGTTCGAAGACTTGAGGAACAGACTTGGAGTTTGTGCACTTGAGGATAAGCTGAGTTGTGGTTACCAAGCTTAGCTTAGGAAGGGTTTGTTGGAGCAATTTTTTAAGTTAGAATAAAAGAGTTGTTGAAGCTTGGAGTCATTTGATGTTAGTTAAATAAGCCATTGTCATAATGAGTTAAGTTTAAGATCGAGTCTTTGTGTTTGTTATGGGTTGTTAGTAATCCAGTTTTGTCCCTTAAGTTTAGCATTATGTTTTGATGTAAAAGACTATTTAAAGTCTTGAAGTATTATCGAATAAGATCAGAGATTTCAGAGTCAAAGCATTTGGTATTACAAGAACAAAGAAAACAGATGAAAGGAAAAACCACAGAAACGACAAAACAAAAACTGAAAAGCGGCAAATAATTCTAACACGGAAAAGAAGAACAAAATAAACAAAAGGAGCAAATAAGCACCGACACAAAATCTCACCGATATTTTTCAATCGATTATCACGAACAACCCGGTCCAAAAGAGAGCCTCCAATGTTCGGACCTAGACGCTTATAGCTATGTTAAGAAGTAACCCACGATGAACCCATATTATAATATATACTTAAACACGTAGAAAATATGTCGGTACATGATTTAATTTTGTATGTATAAGACAGAAATGGAAGAGTCTTTAATTATTCGGTTCTATTCTCTTATTCGATTTCATTTGAAGTGATAACTATGTGATAAAATATTGATATAAGTTTGAAAGAGATAATATTGAACTAGACATGAGTGGAGTAGAACGAAGATGAAGATGTTAAATCTGCACACTTACACACTCTTGATTTTGAGCTCAACAAACAGACTTTATTAAAGACGAATTTTTCTTACAAAAACTCACTCTTTGCGAATGACACCAAAGTCTTTTCTAACCTATGTGTATTAACACCCTTTTTCACAAAGCATTTTCATTTCCCAAAGTGTTAACCCTAAGTTGCTTTCTTCCAAAGCTCTTATAGGCGACTTTCCATCAATTCCTTTAATCATGGACATCTTCTTGTCAACTCCTTCATTCTCGGTGATTTCTTACCAATTCCTTGATACTCGGAATTTCTTGATTCTCGAAGATCTTCTTGAATAAATATCTTCAAATATCTTCTACACAGATCTTCATTTCTTCGTCTCACGTGTCAAGCACGTGATTGATGTCAGTTGATCCCTCCTGACCCTCTGTTGCTTAGCTGCAGTATCTTGGATCTCCTGATCTTCTGATCCTCAGCTTCTCGCATCTTCAGTCTCCCCCTTTTTGACTTGATGTGATGCCTAAGTACTTGTTTCTGTGATGACCACAAAGTCATAAAAGAAACTTCCAGATACCCTATTAGCTGTTAGTGTATTAGTGTTTTGTTAATCCTTGAACCGATATCATATAAAGTCTTGATCAACCCAAAACATTTTAATCCATTACAACTAATGAGGCAGTCTAAGAGTTATGAAATAAATGCCCAGATGGCAAAAAGAAAAACCGGGAGCACAAGCACTACAATGCTCCCCTTTCATCTCATGTTCCCCCTTAATCGTTCAACTCCTCATCATCATCATTTTCTCCCCCTGCTTAGCAGCACATCATGTTAAAAAATAACAGAATATGATCAACTGAGATGTATAGATGCGAATGTCATACATTTGGCTAATGCTTCCTTTCACATTTCAACAACCTCCATGCTCAGAGCTAACACCGTTTTTAGAAGCATCTTCTGAGAGCTGGAGGATGATGTAGACATCCTGGTCTTTTGCTTCTTTGGTTGTGCGCTGGGAGCCACATTGGCAAAGGCAGACCGAACTTTGGGTGAAACAGGGTGTTGACTCTCAATCAGCCGTGTGAGCATTGATGGGAATGGGGGGAAGAATTTGGACTTAGTGGCCTTCGTGGATGCTGCAATGTTCCGAATCTGATGGACATAATCATGCCAAGATTAAATAGAATGTTATGTACCAACTTATACGGTATCTGCATTCGTGCCGCACTTACATACCCATCATTGGTTGTAGGAAACCAATTTGTGCTACAGATTTTGTACAATTGATTGTACATTGGCAGTAGATTACTCTTGCGCACTTGAGACATCTTCTTGAACAGACCCCCTGTTACCATCGATGCCATATCAGCTTCCAGAACGCCATCCAATTTAAATGGATCTGATCGGTTAGCGACATCAGGCGATCCAAACACATCATTGATACTCGTTGATGAGAGAGTGTAGGTGAAGCCTCGAAGCGGTACATTCCAGCAGTCATTGTTTTGATTCTCAAATGGCATATTTGCCCAGAATTTCCAGAGAGTTTCAGAATCAAATTCCGCAACTTTATCCACAAATTCCATTAACCCAGCATCTCTCACAATTCGTTCCAACATAAATTCACCTTTTTCAAATTCATAGGCATGTTCTAGAATAAACCTATCATCAGCAGCAGAGTACAGTTGATACCTGAGAGACGCTTGGGATGTTGGCAAGACCGATGGGTCTTCAGGAGAATCCACGTTTTTCTCTGTCTTGGTCACGCGTCGAGTCTTTCGTGGACGAGGAGTGGCTGTCGAAGTGCTCCGGCTTTGCGCTGACCAGATGTGAGGTTTGTTGTGAACCCGGTGATTTCTACCTTGGATTATGTATCGTGAGCTGGAGCCATATCACCAAGGTCTCCAGATTTGAGGGTTGTCTTGTAGCCGGTGATATCTACCTTGGATTGTGTATCTTGAGCCGGGGTCTGATCACCAAGGTCTCCCATTGGATTGTCCCACTCTAGTGGTCTCTGTGGTGAATGTTGCGACACTTCCTTGTCCGCGTTAGGTTTTGATACTTTGATTGGGGGCTTGAGAGAGTTTGCAGTTGATTGAATCACCAGTGGTCGATAGACGACTAAACGACGCTCTGTGTTTGATACATACTCGATCATGGTCTCGAGACTGTAACCCTTGCAATCCATTTTTGACGATGGTTTTTTTTTTAGAGGAATTTTTTTCCGTCGGTTGATGAGATCCTGCTTCTTGAAGACAATGACTGGACCTTTTGAACTCACACTCAATAAAGCCTTTTGCAATTAGTCTTATGACTGATTGATTTGACACAGGTTCTTTGTGTGCCTCTCGATTTGTGTGACTAATTCAATGAACCTGCAAAAGGCCCAATACACAGATACTTGCCTTATTTTTTTTTCAAAATTGGCTCATTAGTGGCCTGTTAGAGAACTCAATAAGACTCCTAATCAAACAATTAATACTCTGTCAAGATAATACGGCCTTGTAAGTGACCCAGATTAACAATCAATCTTGTGAACATTACCTAATCAAGACAGTTTTCATCAAATATCCACCTTACACTTATCGAGTAGTTGTTTACTGACCTTTCACAGCAACCATACCTCTATGAAATACAGCGTGCACCTTGACATTCTATTCACACAGCCAGGTCTCAGAAACAGTAGCTAGTCTTTCACATTGTCATGCCTTTATCAACATAGGTGTACATGTAGTCTGTGAATTTATCCTTTGATTTAGGCAGCTGGAATTTCCTTTGGAGAGACTCTGTGAATTTATCATTTTCTTTATACCACGAAATCTTTTATATGCTGAGTATCACTTGACTTCTCAACTCTTGCATACCAGCTCTCCTCAGCTCTTTGACCTCCCTCATCAGTCTTACATTACAGCTTAAGGTACTCCTTATATGATGGCATGACAAGCATTTGTTTTCTACTTTAATCAATCACACCTGATGTCCATTTCTTTTGTTCAGATGCACGCTGCACTCCTTCAGAATTTGATTCCTGCTTTAAATCATTTTTCATCCTCGACCAACACGTTATTATTCACATATCACAATAGCAGTTCTCAATTCAACAAGGCGATTAAAGGCAAGTGGTTTAGTGAATAAATCAGCCAATTGGTTTTCTATGTTCACATAATTGATTATTAACAGTTTCTCCTCAATAAGTTCACGTATAAAATGATGCCTAGTATCTATGTGTTTTGTCTCTGAATGTTGAACATGATTCTTAGCAATAGATATAGCACTTTGATTATCACAGAACACAAGTAAAGAGTCAGACTTAATACCGTAATCAGCAGACATTTGTTTCATCCATAGCAGTTGTGTACAGCAGCTGCCCATTTTGACTCATCTCATTCTCCGTCTAGGATACCTCTTTTTAGTCTCCTTGGAAAAAGAGGATGAATCGAAATATAGCCGCTACACCAAAACTAGGCGCAAAGAACCAACCAGATTGGCCTAGTGGATAAATTAGGAAGACAAAAACAAAAAGATTAAAGGATTAATCTGTATCATCTTGACTCTATCCACCATCATCTACTTCAGAGATCTCTACTGAAACATTTTTTAAATACAAAAGTCCAGTATCTTCCCACGAATTAGTTAATTATTGCAATGTATTCTGCTTCGGTCATTGAAAGTGACACACAGTTCTGTTTCTTGCTCAAACAAGTAATCAGATTATTCCCCATGAAAAAACAACCACCACTAGTACTTTTTCGATCATCTAATGACCCAGCCAAATCAGCATCACAGTATCCCGTCAACTTACATGTAGTGTCGCAGGTGTATTGAATTCTCAGATTCTGAGTCTCAATCACATACTTCAAAACTCGCTTAGCCGCTTGTAAGTGACTTTCCTTAGGATTAACTTGATACCGTATTTAATTGTTCAACTGTTAGTCTCATTGTAGAGGCATCATCGAAGACCACATTAACTGTCTCTTGAACTCTTAAGGAACTCCGATTGTAAACTCGATACGCTGCACTAGAACCAGAATATCCAAGAAATATCCCTTCATCACTTCGTGAGTCAAACTTACCCAACTGATCCTTATCATTCAAAATATAGCAAACACAGCCAAAGACATGAAAGTAATGCACAGTTGGTGTTTTGCCTTTTCATAACTCATAAGACGTCTTGGAAGTGCCTTTGCGTATATACACACGATTGATTATGTAGCATGCTGTGTAGATTGCTTCTGCCCAAAATTGTTTAGGAGTTTTACTTCCGCACAGCATTGCTCTAACCATTTCCTGTAATGTCCTGTTTTTTCTTTCAACTACATCGTTCTGTTGAGGAGTCATGGGTGCTATGAATTGATGAGAAATCTCATGTTATGTGCAGAACTTCTTAAACAGCTCATTTGCAAATTCTCCACCATGATCACTGCGAATTGATTGAATACCCTTCTTCTCAGTCTTAAGTTGTAATGCCAAGATTTTGAAACTCTCTAATGTTTCACTCTTGTCACGAAGAAACTGTACCCAAGCAAAGCGACTATAGTCGACAACCATGACTAAAATGTATCGTTTCCCAGCTATGCTTTCTACTTGGATGGGACCCATCAGATCCATGCACTAATTCCAGCAGAACTTTGGATTTTACATCAGGAACAGACTTGTGATGAGTCTTGACTTATTTTCCCATACTGCGAGGTCCACATACAAAGGATTTATCTTCTTCAATCTTTGGCATTCCTCGAACAATTTCTTAATTGGCCAACTTGGTCATAGTTCGAAAAATCATGTGACCCAGTCGTTGATGCCACATCTGAACCTCATTATCACTTTTAGCTAATAAACATTTAGTTCCAGGAACCCACATGTAAAAGTCATTTCCTGATCGAGCACCCTCCAGTTGAACATTCCCATTTCTGTCAAAAGCACGACAATCCGTCCTCGTGAACAATACTTGGAGGCATGTGTCACACAGCTGACTTATACTGATCAGATTTGCTTTTAAGCCATCAACCAAATACACATCTTGAAGTTTAGGCTCAGAGTTACTATCGATACTTCCCTTTCCTTGAATTTTTCCTTTAGCACCATCTCCAAAGGTAACCTTGCCACATGTAATTTCTTCAAGCCCATGGAGAAATTTCTGTTCTCCAGTCATGTGTCGTGAGCAACCACTATCGAAGTACCAATCACTATTTTCAATATGTGACTTGTCTCGCCCAGCTGTGAATGCAACATTACAATATAAATCCACTTTTCTGAACCAAATGAGATTCTGATTGTTTCATTAACAACAACCTTCTGTTGTCTACTGAGACGTTGGACCTTGCGTGAAAAGAATAACACTGATACTTCATGTGACCATCATGTTCTTGTTTCTGTTGTACCAGCACCGTGTGCTTACGCCACCCTAGACCAAGGTAATGTGACTTATGAGAGTATCCATGTTTACCATCATGTCTTGTTTCTGTTGTTTGATCTCCTTCTTATCAGGGTTGTGTTTTCTCACACGAATTTTGTCGGTCTTCTTGCTGAATAAACGATGCTTTTGACAAACCTCATTTCTGATAAAGACCCACCAACATAACCCAACCCACGATTTCCTTTCTCTGTTCGGAAAACGTAAGCAAATAGTCCAGCTCTTTTTGTTCCTTTGGACAGCAATCTTGATCTTCTTTAGTTGTCTTGCCAGTCTACGCTCAAGGCCAATATCAGTGTACGAACATTCTGTAGCTCCTGCTTAGTTTTATGAAGAAGAGTATTGGTTATGCGCTTTTGATATGATCATGGGAAGCTCCACTTTATTCTCAAGCTCAAGAATCGATTGGTGGAATTGAGTTCAACTTCAGCACCATTGGAATGTGGAAATGGCTATGGAACCAAGAAGAAGAGTGATCCCATGCAACACATTCCTACCTTGATGCTTGAGATGAGTATTCAAGAAGATTAACCAAAGAGTGTGCAGTCCGATTACACTCTTTTTCCCTTAAGTGAGTTTTATCCCATTGGGTTTTCTCCTTAAGGTTTTTTAATGAGGTAATTGGGCTACACTATCAAAGGACTCTTTTGGTTAATGAGTTTTAAGCCCATAAGAGGGCAAATCAACGTGGAGTTAAGACTCCAAGGGTCATTTGAGGAGTCAAAGAAGTGATTAATGCATATTGCATTTCCAAGACAGATTTATTATTCCTTGGTATTTCCTAGGTTGTCTTGGGAATGTCCAAACCTCTTCTTCCTCTCCTATAGATTTTTGTGGTCCTCCATTAGAAAAGACAATCTATCTTTTTATAAAAACCTCTTTTAAGCATAGATTCATGGATCAGTTTTTGTTGTCGATATGATTGATCTTTTCCGACTTATCAAAGGGTCTTTCCGCAACCTTTTGTGGCGTCAATCATTCCACTATCTTGTGTTTGAGTCGTGGTGTCGTCTCTAACCCAAGAATATCCATCTTTTAACTCGTCTTTAAGTTCGTTTGTCGTCTCAAAGTCGAGCACCCCAACTCCACATCCTCCAAGTGATGAAATTGGGATTGATTCCTTTGTGGGATCGTATCAGCTTTTTCTTCTTTGAGATGTTTATTTTCTTCTCGTGTCTCCACGAAGGATGTTACCAGGATACACATCTGATCTTCTTGCGGACATATTCACCAGCTTATCATCTTCTGACTCTTCATATCCATATACTAATTTACTATCAACATCATTTTCATTATCAGAATCTTGATCATTTCGCGCACCCTCATCGGACGTGACTTAAACAATTCCTAGTCTAGCAACAAAGTTGTTTCAAGGATATATGTCATCATCATCACTCTCACTATCACTTCAAGACGTTATTGCTGACTTTCCACTTTGTTTTGAGATACATTCAGGTCTTGTGTGACCATATCCCTTACACTCATAGCACTGAACTGACATTTTCTTCTTAGTTGTAGGACACATTGCTTTGAAATGACTGTAACCTTGACATTCAAGACATTGTTTGTCTGGTCTGTTGTTATCTCTATCAGTTAAGGTTCGAGCTGATGTTTGAAATTCTTTCCTCTGTCCCTTCAGCCCTTCGCATAAATTTCTTTACTATTAAACCAACTTTCTCCTCAAAGTCTTCTATAGATTCTTTAACTTTTGGCTATTCTTCACACACAAAAGCTATACTATTTCCCTTCAATGCCTAATCCTTCTTACACATCTGAAGCTCATAAGGCTGCATCATTCCCCACAACTTCATCATACTTAAGGGTATTGATATTATTTGTTACCTCCAATGCAGACCTATGTCCGTGAAATTTCTGAGGGAGACATCTCAAAAAAAAATTTAACAAGCTTATTTTCCTTATAGGTCTTTCCTAAGACAAGAGCTTCATGTGCCATCGATGACAGCTTGCTGCTGAATTCCTCAATTCCTTCATCCTCTCTCATCGTCAGTGACTCAAATTGAGAAGCTAGAATCTCAATATGAGTATTCTTGACACTGCTAGTCCCTTCATATGACACTTTTAAGATATCCCCACGTTTCTTTGGCTGTTGTGCACCCCTGAACCCGTCTAAACTGATTCAAATACAAACCATTGAAAATGGCTGCCAGAGCTCGAGAATTCCACTTAGCCTCAGCCTTTCTTCCAATCGACCATTGTCTCTTTGGTTTCAGTCCTCCGTCATTATCTTCAGGTGGTTGCCATCCATCCTCAACAGCCGACCATGCATCGGTATCAATTCCTTTGATGACTTTCATCATCTGAACCTTCCAGTAGCCATAGTTATCTGGATCTAACTTCAAAGGTTTTGTCACTGCCACCAGATGCGGATTATCCATCTTTCCTAAGACCTACACCTGTAAAGATTTTTACATAATATCTGGTGAACCGCTCTGATACCAATTGAAGATGTTAAATCCACACTCTTACACACTCTTGATTTTGAGCTTAACAAACAAACTTTATAAAAGACGAATTTTTCTTACAAAAATTCACTCTTTGCGAATGACACCAAAGTCTTTTATAACCTATGTGTATTAACACCCTTTCCACAAAGCATTTTCATTTCATAAAGTGCTAACCCTAAGTTGCTTTCTTCCAAAGCATCTTCTTGTCAGGTCCTTGATTCTCGGAGATTTCTTACCAATTCCTTGATACTCAGAATTTCTTGATTCTCGAAGATCTTCTTGAATAAATGTCTTCGAATATCTTCTACACGGATCTTTATTTCTTCGTCTCACATGTCAAGCACGTGATTGATGTCAGTTGATCCCTCTTGACCCTCTGTTGCTTAGCTGCAGTATTTTCGATCTCCTGAACTTCTGATCTTCACCTTCTCGCATCTTCAGAAGAGAGTTACAAATTTGGCTATGATTTTGGGTTTTCTCTCCTTTTTGTTTCAAATATAATCTTGTAATTCTCTTTCTCATTACCTTTCCCTTAATATTATTTATTATAAGAAATTCCAATTATTCTTGCTTATACCAAAAGTGGCTAAAAACTGTTAAATCTCCACCTTGTTATTGTCCTGATAATTAAAATGAATATCCAAGAAAGATATATAATTATGAAGACCAATGACATAGTTGAAACATGCTCCTCTCATGTTTCAACCAAAGATTGAATTATCTTTATCATACAGTTGATATGGTTATATATTCACTTAGAGTACATTGGATTCACTTAAAATTGTTCCGACTTTTATAAATCCAACACATGTCTTCAAACTACAGTTTCGATGTGAATTATATTAGTGTTAACCTAATCACGTTATCTTTCAAACATGTGCGTATTACAACTTTTTTAACACCTAAACAATACAACAATCGATGTTTATCTATCGTTGTAGTTACTTTACATATACTGTATATAAATGGAAAGTAAAATTAAGATAATAAGAGGAAGAGCCGTAGAGAATTAGAAGAAAGATAATAAAAAGAAAAGAAAGAATATTTAAAAGGAGAAGACTCAAAGTCTCTAAACGATTTGGAGTGTATATGAGTCATCGCTCTTTGTGCTCCATGTAAACCTCCCAATCATTACCCACACTCACATTATCCATCTCTATATCTCCATTTTATATGTATATATGGATGTGTATCTTAAGAAAAAGGGAAGGAAGCATTATTGATTATTAAAGGTATGGTGTATAAGAAACACTGTAAAGTTTGAGTTATTTCCATGCGTGATCTCAAGAAATATGTACGTCTGATTTTGGTAAATTGTGTTAAATATCTACATCACCATGTAATATATACAATTCATATGCATCACCATATAAATATCTACATTTCGAAAGTTTTGGCTATATTTTTACGTATAGTTAGTTTTCGTACTTTCATAGATGGGTTGAATTTTTATAAAACCCCTTAATAAAGAAAATAGAAAAAGGGGTTTTACTCGTGTCATTGTTTTGCATGTCAAGTACCAAGAATCTTAACAGTTTTCACCATTAACGGTTTATTTGTCGTTGATTTAATAATTACATATATAAGAGCGCACTTATATATGTGGAGCAACTGCGTTTTTATTACAAAAATTTATTGTTGGATGACATCGTGTTGGTGATCAACTAATTTACCGGAAGTACTACCAACATTCGATAATGTCGCAGTTAATTTGATTCATCAGAGGTTTTGGAAGTCCACCTTGACATGAATCTAGCCAACGTTGCAACGCAGGTCCGGCTTGGCCTCGTTCCAGTCTAGCCCAGCCCAAGCCTACTTAATTACTGCGCATTTAATGTGTAACACGGTAGCTCAACCACCCGGGGATTTGACGAACCGCCTGCAGCATATTTAATGTGCGCCTGAGTGGTTCAATTACCTGTTGGCATGTCTAACCGAAGACACAGTGCTCGTCAGGCTATCATTTTAGGAGATCGAGCTACAAATACATGACAATTATAGCGCTGATCTGATAATGAATACTTTCAGATTCTCAGCAGTTGATGCGCGTCACACGATGCAAAAACTCACCCTAGTCCTTTCGTCTATAAAAGGAACAACTTCAGCTTAGCAGAAG
>JAKUCM010009545.1:0-10105 GCA_023374145.1 Lepidium sativum | reverse complement strand
ACCAGTTCTCCTCAAAATAAAATTGTTGTGTTTGGTTGTGAAAAAGAAACTTATGGTTGAAGATGGACCATGTTTCGTTCTGTGTGCTTTCGTGACGAAGAAAACGAGTTCTTTACTGTTACGATACGAGATTTGATACGAGGAAACTTTTTCATTTAATATAAACCAATATCTGGTTTGATTTTGTCTGAACCAATTTATTTAGATTTCAAATAAATCAAATGTAAAACCAACCAATCAAATCTTCATCTCTAATAGAGGTTTCAATTGTATGTCTAAATTCATTAAGAAAAGAGTACTAATGATTTTCACCTATATGAATTATTGAGACCAAAAAAATCCTCAATATTATATTAAGGACCATTTATATTTTGCTTAAATTATAATATCATCTACTGTTCTATATGGTAACCCACCTTCAAACGTATCTGTAAAATAACCTAATTATTGTTGCTTGTCTGATTCCTTCTCTTCTATCACCTTGTTCCGTTGTCTACAATCGAAATCGTAAAGGCTTTAATGGACCAGATGACAACAAAATCGAAGCAGGTGATGCTTCTATGGCTTGAGGGTTTCCGAGAAGCTTGTTCACTTCACCGTGTTGTCATACTCTGTCTCAGGTTCCTCTTTCATTCTGATTCGTATCTTGATCATTGAATAACTTCAATTTCAATTTAATCTCGCTGCTGAGCGATTCAAAGAATGATTTTTTCTTCTTTCTTCTTTGGGTTTTGATGATTTGGTAGGTCGAGAAAGCTTCTATTACGAACGGGACAGTGTTTTCTTTTGAATGGTTTGATTTTCCTGGGAAGGTAAAGTTCATCTTCATGGTCTCTCTTGTTTATCTCTATAGCTTTGTTCGATTCGTTCGAGAACCTAGGACTTCCCGGTTATATATGATCCAGAAAATTAAGCAAAGTGCGAATTTTGATTTGGTCAGGCTATTTCGTTCAATTTTACTAGAGAATTTTTGTGAATTGATGTAAGCAGAGAGCTATTTCTTTTTACCAATACTCCTGAGGTGTCGATTCAAGAATTTTTGGGGCACTTGTTGCTCATTGCTTGTTATTGTTAGTAGAATTCGCTTAATTTATTTCTATTAACTTACAATTCGTTTAAATTTTTGAAATTTGGTGTAGTTTAGGTTTGTTTAAGTGGTTTATTGATCCAGCCCTTCAATGGATATTACCTGATCAGTGCTCTCCATTCACTTTTCAAGAACTTTGTTCGTATGGTGGATTTTACGCCGTTCTACGTGGTGGACTTTTACAGCTCTTTTACGTAAGTGTGCTGCTCAAAACAGGAAATTTAGTCTGTTGTGTGTTTGAGGTTTGTGGTTTAAGGCTTGAGGCTTGTAAAGCCTTCTTTATGGAATTTTGTGTTTACCTGTTGTCTTTGGTTTCATGATGAAACTTTCATCGTTGTTCCCAAGAAGTATATCACATATTTTGTTTTTTGCTATCTGACTTGGAAAAAACGCTCTTATTGTGGCTCCAGGTATTTTGGTTCTATCCTCTGTACATGCTTAGCTTCATCTTGAGTAATATCTGGTAGCCTTTTAGCATCCTTTCTTTATTTTGCCTTTTATTTCCTTGTTCTGCTTCTCAGAATTGTTACTTTTAGTGTTGGCCTCGGTTAAACAAAATCCTTTACAGTCACTCAAATCACATACTATGATTACTGGTTGATAAACATGTACCTTTGGACCTTCAGTAGCTGAGAATTGCCAAACAAAAACGATAATATATACTTTTCAATTATGTTAGTTTGCAGTTATTGTTTCCATTTTTTATTCATAAACATTGAGGTCATAAGGACCATCTGATTTCCAGGTATAACGACATTGCAAAGCTCGGATTTGGGGCAATTGAGAAATCTGACTTAAGTTCAGCAGAAGCACTAAGACAAGGTGAAGCTCCAGCGTTAGTGAGCATGGCAAATGCTGAAAGGCCATCTGGTCTAGGCGGGTACTGGTCTTTCACCAAAACCAAAAGGTAAAATTACCAATTAAAGATGTTAATATGCCCATGCTTCTTTTCAGGGTGATGATCAACATAGGAGAGCAGGTGTATTCGATACTACTTTTGACATTTTTCTTTCTGGAGGTAAATAATATTTTATATATGTGAAAATCCATTGATTTATTACGTTTTCTTCAATCAGTAGGGAAATGTGATTACATAATGGTTGTACAAAACAGGTTTATGTTGTTGGTGTTATACCATACATTGGGAAGATACTGAATTTCTTACTTCTTTCATGGATGTATGCGTACTATAGTTATGAGTATGTTTTGATCTCTCATCTTACACTTGAGCATATGCAATGGTTTTACGAAATGGACTTAGAGTATATAAACTCACCAAATACAGGTTCTCATTGTAGATATAAGTGGAACTTCTCGGGGATTCCTCTGGACAAAAGGCTAGACTTCTTTGAGTCTAACTGGGCATTCTTTACTGGTTTTGGTAATTTTTTCTACTTAATTGGCTCTATTGGCGACATTAATGAAATGGAAATTTGAATTCTGGCTTTTGTTTCGTTTTCAGGAAGCCCCTGTGTGTTGGCTATTTTCTTTCTCTCTCCTCTTGTGAGTGGAGCGCTCATGGCCATCCTGTTTCCATTGGTAATTGATTTTTTCTTTAAAATTAGTCAATAAATCACACTTGATTCTTGTCACATTTTGCTGTCTTATCTGCTGTTTCTTAGCATGACCAAATGTTAACAGAATGTATACAGTTTGTTTTGACGGCTACAGGATCAGGACCTGAAAAATCTATTCTCGCCCCGCGAAGGATGTGGAAGTGTGCAGGTTTAGGGAGACTTCCAATATTCTATGCAGCTGACACTTTCTCGTAAGCCAATCTCTCTCTCAATCTCTACTGTTCCAACTTAAAGTATGTACTACTAAATCCAAATCTGAATGCCTGAAGAAACAATCCACATTAATTACTGCATAACATACATGTGTGCTGTTTACATTAGGATATATGCAGGACTAGGGATAATGGTTTGTTTAGCATGTCTGTTTTTATTAAGAAATTAAGTTTGCAAATAACTGCCTTTGGTAATCAAGGATGTTGGCGTTGTCCATCTTCCGGTTGGAGTCCCCACATCAGATGTAACATGAGAAGACAGGCTGAATCTGAAACATAACCGCTGTATATCTCAATCTTTGAGGTTAGTCAGAAGACGATCACATACTCATTGATAAATTTCATTTGTATTTGTGTTGATACCGTCTCTTGGTAATTACCAACTTCAGACTCGTGCTTCAGCAAAATCCGTGCGGCTTTGAGGTTTGGTCATCTGACGCTCATGCTCATTGTCATCATGCTGCTGCAAACTGCAAAACATTAGATATAAAGACAGCAAGATTCATGTTAAAAAGATATTGCTCTATTGTATATTAATAGAATCCAGAAGTTGAAATGAGACGTTAGTGTTTCACTCATTTTATTTCATTCATTGTCTCTGCCACTCAGTGTTCTCCAAGTAGCTAAACTTACGGGTTAAGGTTTAGTGTAACGTTATGTAAAAAATGTGTTCAAAAGTGTTTTTAAGTTAGGGGACTTGGTTTGAACTTTAAACTCTGAACCAACGATCTTAAAGCATTTCAAAGTGCCGTTATGTCTTCACTGCTCTGAGCCTATGGTGTTTTTAATGTTTCCCGATGAACTACCATTATAAATTGGTGGTCATACTCACAAATATTGGTTCAATCATCAACCAAGAACATACTACGTAGGAACATAATATTTCAGTAAGCATTTTTTCTTACCATTATTCTTAAGAGGCACCTATTTGCAATCAATTATAATCAATATAATTTTCATAAAATACACTTACAACAGTATAAATTTCGTTAAGCTGTTTGTTGAAATGCAAAATGGGAAGTTTACTTAATTTTTTTTATCAAAGCAAAAAACCGATGATAGAAATAGAAACAATATTTTCTAAACTCGATTTTTTTATATGAAATATAAATTTAGTTTCTTTATCATTCCAAATATGATTGTGTGTGTCAATAATACGTCACCAGCTACACAAACAATTTGATTACATGTCTTTGTCCAATCTTACTACTCATTATTAACCTAACCCTTAATTTATTATTTTCACCGTAGTTGAGGTATGGAGTTTTATATCATTGGACTAAAGACAATTTTGTTTTGAGTGATTCTTTTTAGTAAGATTATTCGACTAAAAATGTCAATGGGTTTGGTAGGTATGGGGCACATTAGCTCATCTCTCTTTATCTTTTTGGTACATTAAACCCATCAAATGCAATAGACGTGGGTCCACTTACATCTGCACTCAGGATAATGAAAATCATTCATTAAGATTGTACATTATTCTTGGTTAACTAAGGAGTTCCATATCTATTTTTTTGTCAACTGCAATTTATAAAAAATTCTAAAAGGCCAATTGAGAATTCGTACAATCAACTATAAACTGTCTCGCGTATAAATCTGGTGAGGGAGTCAGCCTTATAATTGAGAGTGCGAGGGATAATTGAAAGCAAAAAAGATGTAAATAGAGCACGTAACTGAGTGAAGTCCTCCTGGAGCGGGATGAACGCATGCCAATCCTCCAGCTTTGAGAAAACCTCAATCACAGTCTCGCAGTCCGTAGACATCTCTACCTCCCGTACTTGGATGGCGATCAGTGATTCCATAGCCCATATAACAGCTTCCACCTCTGCATGCAGTGTGGATAAGCTTCTGTTGATTCCTCGAGCACCCGAACAGCTACCCTCTACCGAATCTGGAAAACAAAACCAGCCTAACCCCGTTTTTTCGGTCGTCGTCTTCCAGGAGGCATCCACCAAACATCGATAACCTGTGAAGCATGAATTGGTTGTAGTAGGGAAAATCCAATCGGATTTACGTGTCTCGGTAAAGCCCGTATGTCTGAACCACCGATGGCCGTAGCCGAATCGCTGCCATTCCCCATATTCCGCCAATGACCGAGAAATAATTCTACCAGGGTCGGGAACGATATTCGAGAAACAAAAATCGTTCCTGGCTTTACATATATTCCAGATTAACCACGGGAAATAGTGATGTTTATCGCCTCCTGGTAAACGCCAAAACAAATAGTCCAAATTATACCAAATTGATTCCCCCGGAAACAGATGTGTTGCCGATGGAATATCCGACAACGCCCACGTCTGCAGGGCCAAAGGACACTGGAAGAGAACATGGTTTATCGTCTCAATCTCTGCCCCACACTGTGAGCAATCTCGCGGGCAATTAATACCTCGATGATGTAGATTCTGGTTGACAGGCACATTACCAGATAGAATCTGCCAGAAGAAATGTCGAATCTTATTCGGTGCATTAATCTTCCACAACTTGGCGTATAAAGCCTCAAAATTTGGTCTCGTTGTTCCGACCTCTACTGACGGCATGGTCTCCTCCGCTATATACCCAGACTTAACCGAATACCGACCAGTTTTGGTAAAGTACCAACTCCAATAATCAGGGCGTTGTTGCCTGGATAAGTGAATACCCAATATTAATTGGACATCAACAGGATCAAAGTATTGGCGAACCAAAATCTCTTTCCAAGAACCCGCCTGGTGGTCAATAAATTGGTCCACTATAAGGTTATGGTATAAAGAGAGCGGTTGTCGTAACGCCGATCGGGGTATGGTGTCTGGGATCCATGGGTCATTCCAAACCTGTATCGTTTTTCCATCCCCTATTCTCCTAATCGCTCCTTTTAAAACCAGAGATCGTGCATATAATATACTCCTATAGCCATATGACGAATTAGGTCTCAATTTTGCCAACAGCGGACATATATCCGGAAAATAGCGGCCTCCCAGAATTTGTGTTAATATTGAATCTCGAGAATCCAAAAGACGCCAAAATTGTTTAGCTAGTAAAGCAGAGTTAAAGTCCTCCAGGATCCGAAAACCTAATCCTCATTCGACCTTCGGTCTGCAGACCGTCTTCCATTTCTGCCAATGAATCCCTCTCGAAGTATCTAACTTCGACCACCAAAAATCCGCTATCGCAGTATTTAGGTTTTTGACTACCATCTTTGGTAGTCTATAACAAGACATTACATAAGTGGGCAGCGCTGTCAGGACATATTTTATCAAGACCTCCTTGCCTGCACGTGAAAGAAACTTTGATGACCAACTATTGATTCTATCTCTTAGTCTCTCTCTAACAAAAGCGAAAACCTTAGTCTTCGCTCCTCCAATATTTTCAGGTAATCCTAAATATGATCCTTCTCCACCTTCGTTATGTATTCCAAGTATCTGGTGTAAGTCCCTTCGAACTTTTAGGGTTAAACCCTTCCCAAATTGGATCGAAGACTTCATAAAGTTTATCTGTTGTCCCGAGATTTGTTCGTACTCTCTCAGTATCCGCAGTATCTGATGCGATTCCTCGCTAGATGCTTTGCAGAAAAAAAGACAATCATCAGCAAATAACAGATGTGTCATCACGGGGCTTGTCCGAGCTATTGAGATACCTGTCAACAATCCCTTAATTTTGATATCAACACCTTTGTGCAGAGAATAAAAATGTAAGGCGATATAGGATCACCCTGCCGGAGCTCTCGTTTTGGTTTAACAGAGCCTCCAGGAACCCCATTTATTAGTACAGAGTACTCCACACTAGTGATACAGTACATAATACAACAGATCCATTGCTCACAAAATCCCAATTTACGTAACAGGATTGTGACAAAATTCCATTCGACTCGATCATATGCTTTGCTCATATCCGTCTTAATCGCCATAAATCTGTTCCTGACTGACACATTTGTCCGTAGCGCATGGAACATTTCTTGTGCAATTAAAATATTATTTGAAATATTCCGTCCAGGAATAAAAGCAGATTGTGTTACAAATACTAGTTTTGGTAGGACCCGACAAAGTCGTACACACATCACTTTAGAAATGATCTTATATACCACATTACACAGACTAATTGGTAGGAATTCCAACATCCTCGTTGGCCGTGCAACTTTTGGAATCAGACAAATGTTCGTTTGATTCAAAGTCCGCTCAAAAGAGGCTGTGACTAAAAAGTTATTAACCAGCGCCACCAAGTCCTCCTTCACCGTTTCCCATGCTTCTTGGAAAAATAGTGCTGTCATGCCATATGGCCCTGGGGCTTTATTAGGAATCATAGAGAACAACGCAGTACAGACTTCCTCATGAGTTGCTTGTCTCATCAACATCTGATTATCAGAGACTGTAATTTTACTCTTTAACTCATCCAAAGACCTAGTTGAGTCCCCATTGCTTGTGAACATTTTTGAAAAATAATCTATTGCTTCTCGCAAAATCTCTTCCTCTTTATTAACCCAGACATTGGTCTCAGTATAAAGACCGACAATCCTGTTTCGAGCTCGCCGTTGCTTAGTTTGAGCATAGAAGAAACTCGTATTTTCGTCACCATCTCTCAACCACTGGGTTCGACTCTTCTGTTTCTAATATATCTTTTCCTCCACATAAGCACATCTGAGATCTAGATTCTTCTGTAAAATTAGATCTGAGCTCGTCGTCCCATTGCTCTTTAGATCCTCCAATTCCTGTTTCAGAGGTGTGATATTCTGTCTACCAGGTCCAATGGTAGTATGTCTCCACCGTGAAATTGCACGGCGACAAACCTTCAATTTATCTGCCAATGTTAAACGTCTCAGAACAAGTGAACTACTCCAACTGCGTTCAACTGTTTCTCGAAGGCTATCTTTCCTGACCCAACGTTCGTCAAAAATAAATTGTCGTTTCTTCAAGAAAGTACTTTCAGAAAAATGTCCTAAGATAGGCCTTTGATCAGAACCTATCATATTTAAGTACTCAACTTCTGAGTTAGGGAATAAATCATGCCATTCTGCATTCCCATACGATTTGTCGAGAATACAGCGCACTATACCATTTTGTCGTACCCCTCTCCAAGACCAGACATTTCTTTTTTTTGGAAACTCAATCAAACCACAATCATGTAACATCTGATTAAAAGATACAAACTGTGATAAGGGCCTGATAGACCCACCCAACTTTTCATGATTTCCACTGAGCTCATTAAAATCCCCCATTACTAACCAAGGCTCTTGCCGCTGAATACCTATTCTTGTTAACCGTTCCCACACATAATCCCGTCTGTGTTGTATTGGTTCACCATAGAGAAAGGTAATACATGATGTTATACCTTTCAAGTATGTAGTTATGTCTATCATGTTTTTATCTTTATAATTAATGATAACATTTGAATAATCCCTATATAACAAAGCCAGACCACCACTTGTACCTGCTGGTTCAACCGTTGTTAGCAAATTATACCCAATATGTCGTTGTATTTTTTCCATAAATAAATAATTATTCTTTGTTTCTGAAAGAAATAAAAATTCAGGCTTATAACATTTCCATATGTCTCTTAAATAACCAATTGTAATCTTACTGCCAATTCCTTGACAGTTCCAGCATAAAACATTAATCATTAAATTAAAATCTCATCGGACTCTTGTCCTTTTCTTTGACTATTCCCTCTTTTGCCACCTTCTGCTTAATCATAAATAATTATTCTTGTGTCTTTCTGGGAGACATCCCTTTCATTGCCATTGCCTTCTTAAAACTAACACCCTTAATAGGCGTATTAGTCTGAGAAGTTACCTTACTTGTACTCGCCGGCAGCCTTGACTACTTACTTACTCTACACTTGTCCAAGCTCTGAGCAAACTCTGCATTTATTTTATCCCTATCCGCTGCAGTAAGGTTCTGTGTGTCAGCCACTGCTGCTCGGAATGCCAGATCATCAAGAAGATCCTCCTCTTTATATAACAGGGTGTCCTCTTTGTCAAAGTCTTCGATCTCAGCTGTTAAACTAGCCTCCAATTCCGCAGCCTCATCACTCGGAGACATTTCCAAATCCTCGTCATTCAGGACCACACCACTTACAGCAGATGACCCGACCTCCGCAACTGCTGTCACGGCCGTCTCAGTCCCATTCCCAATTTGCACAGGATTCGTGTGCATAGCGTCAACCTCAGTGTGCAACACATCTACAGCTTGACCTGCGTTCGTTTCCTGGAAAAGGGGACGACGAACCTGCCAAAAAACCAGATTTAGCCCTCCAGTATCACCATTTAACCAGCTGAAATTAAAACCCCAATTTTGGATAATATTGTAGCCTGTAAAAATAATCAAATTATTATGCCAATAATAACCTACCACCTTAGCCAAGCCTTTCCTTGATTTCAAAGTAGGTGCATTCTGCACCTTCTTCTTGTCAAGATGTCTATCGACTGTTACCCCCCTTGACTTTGTTGTTCCAAGTAAGACCGCTCCTTTAAAGGTTTTGGATCGCCGATCTACCATATTTTTGCCAAAATCAATATTATCATTGTTGATATTAGCGGACTTTGGACTTGTAACAGCTATTAGTGTCATGAGTCATTCGATGACACAAACCATAAAACCCCAATAGTCTCTTGTATTCTATCAAGATCCTAGATTCCTTCCCTTCCTCAAATTCTAACATCGAAGAAAAAGTTAATGGCTTAGAACATGAAATCTCCACTAATACCATACCCTTATGAACATCTATAGCATGAACCTGGCCAATTGATTCAGCCACTAGTCGATATACTTCCTCCATTCGATATTCAAATGGAAGAGTAAACCTCACCCACAACCTTATAGTACTAGGATAACATGCCCCTGCCATTGCCTTCCAAGGGGCATAAGAGACCATCCAACCATCAAAATTGATGGCACCATTCTGTAAAACCCGTTCTAAGTCTTCCTCCTCTTTAAATTCAAACTGAAATCTACCATTTCCCAAATTAAGACCTCTAACTTTGCCTACCAAATCCCAAAATTGTGGCATCCTGAACAAGAATGTATCCACGTTCTGGTTCTGTGGATTTAGACAACGTCCCATTAGAACTTTAGAGGATCTAGCCAATAAAGCGGTATTATCTAATTTTGGAATCTTTATCCTTAAACCCTTAATTGGTGACACATCACCTGCGACCCGGATTTTTACTCTTTGCCTGAGACATTATATCGCTACTCTTTCTAAAAATCCTAGACTCGGGACCTTTTAGTACGACTCTTCTTATTTGGAATCGTTGTCTG
>JAKUCM010009544.1:0-17671 GCA_023374145.1 Lepidium sativum | reverse complement strand
AAACAATTCAACAATCATTCCGTGATCATTGCTCTGTTTCTGAACATTCCGTGATCATTGCATTACTAACTTCCGCTGTATTGACATTGTCTACTCGTCTGAAGCTGCAACAAATAAGTAGAAAAATAGATTCAACCTTGTGTTCTTCTACTTTCTCATGGATTTAAGATGATCCATTCTTCAGAGGTAAACCAGGTAGACAATATACATCCATACACTAACTCATAGTCATAAATATTGCTAACTCAGGAACGATTCAGAAGTCTGCACTAGCCACCACCTGCATTTGCGATTAGAGCTTTATCCTTACTTAGTTACTTGTGTTAGTCTAATTCAATGGACATTACAAACAGTGGAAGTTACAAACAGGGGAACTACTATGTGAAAGGATAGATATGGATCACTCTGTATGTTGTTTATCAATTTGTAGATCAATAGCAATCACTAGGACGCAAAACAAGCAATGCATTTGTTGTTCAATGTAGGAACACCACAATTCTAAGAGAAAATCTCTCTCAGCACACAAATGCATTTGCCAAATAAAGAAAGTTAAACTAACCTGAGGTACAGAAGAAGTTTCTGTACTCTTGGGACCTGCTAAATAGCTGAAGATGAAGAATGAGCGTCAAAAGCACGAGAACAATCTGTGTATGCAGAGCCAATTCCTAGTCCAGCACCAAAAGCAATCGATGCCCATCTTGTAACGGGACTCCCTATAGAAAATCAAAACTATATCACCTAAAACTAAGCTCAAGTCTTTAGAGGAATACTAATGAAAAATATTTGGGACAACAGATGGTTTAGATATGGGGAAATAAACAGTCTAAACCCTATTTCATCTTGTATTTTCAATTCATTCGAAGAACATAATCAGTAATCAAACTACGTAGCTAGCCTCAGATAGCTACAAATTATCAAAAGACGAGAGTAGAGTAAGGAATATTGAAAGAACCGTACTGAAGAACAGCAGACCGGCGAATGCGCCGCCGAGGGAGGAGTATACAAAGCGGCGGACCGTGAGATCGAGACAAGCGTCCCACTTAGTATTCACATCGTAGTCCGGTGGTATACTGTTCTTTTTCTCCTCCTTTTCCCCTAATCGAATTGCTTCTTCCGATATGATTGATCCGACTCTGAGTTTTGTTCTTCCGTTGTTCGTGATCTATTTCTCCGATTTTGCCGATATCTAAAGAGTTTGTGCACACTAGAAGTGTGGGCTTATAATTGGGCCCAAGTTTAAGATATACATAATTTTCTCTCTTAGGTAACTGTTTTCCTGCAAACTAATATTAATATCATGTTTTACGTATAACATATAATAATCAAATTTACGTATATACTAAAATTGTTATATGTTCAATCATGTCCAGTATATATACATATCAAGTTATAAAAAATGTTATACGGCTATCTGTCACCGCCTAACACCCTACAATATTAGTTTTTGAATGTGTTCACTCTTCATCTCTCCAATATTGATAAAGTATTGAGATTTTGACACCATTACATGTTCTGCCACATATTTTAGTGTGCACATGTATACATTAACTTTAATATCTAACATAATAGTTATATGTTTAACTTTTATATACCTTCAATATCAAGTGTCATTCATTTTTTCTTATATGTACTTAGAGATGTAACAACATCGTTACCACCTGCACCATATTTGTTACCATGTAACTTAAGTATTACAGCTTCGAATTATGTCCACGTGCCACACTCTCGCAACAATAAATATTTCTGCTAAATATCTATGTTATATCTTCTCTTTTGCATTTAATTAATTCTAAGTATAATGTTTGTAGGGTGTTTTTGGTGAACTAATTATTCAACAACTTATGTATCTTATCTAATTTTCATCTTCTTATGCATTTGAAAGCTAAAAGTCTCGCAATGTAAACAAGAAACACGAAATACAGTTTAGACAACCGAAATGAGCATAGCGGAATCACCGATAATAAAACTCTTTGAAGAAACGACTATTGGATCGAAATCGATGTTGATCCCTAAATATCATAAATAGGTACCATGGTAGGAACATGATATCAACAACCAAATCTAAGAAAAATTACCAGAACATCTCGGTGAAATTCTCTCCCCAAATTGATGAGGAAATCAAAATTCTATCCAATTTTCATTGTTGGTGAATACATCGAATTATATATGAAATTTGATGGGAGAAAGAAACAGTTAAAATTTCTTGCCGTGTAAAAATTAAATGATTGTAATTAGAGATGATGGATCATCTCAATAATCGAACAAAGCACAATGGTAAGGAACACACCATTAGTTTTAAGACTGGACTTTTATTAGAAAAGAGAACCAAAGTTGAGTGTTTTTTTTGTATTTTTCAATGTTCGATATTTGAGATCAACCACAATCCAAAAAAAGCATGACAACTACGAAAATTACAAGCTTTGGATGCTATAACATCGTCTGGAGTCTGGACACACGTTACTTCTCTACTTTATCTTTTTCACACAAATCTCGAGAGATGTTTAATTTAGTATAGCTGCTACAATGAGAAAAAATGAATCTAACACTATTATTTTAAAAAACTTGAACTGTAATCCATGCCTCTCGCGAGTGACGACAACAAAAAGGAACTGGTTCGATAAACGTGACCAATATACCCTTTCGTACTTCGACGCTTCAACGCATTTTTTCTGTGTCTATTTTTTATAAACCCAAAGAAGATCAAACTTGCCCAATTTAGGAAGAGTTACATAACAAGACGGAAAGTAAAAATGGCGGAGCAATCGATTACTACTACCACTCTCGTTACACCGGAAAATCAACCATCGTCGGACCTTACGGAAGTACTTGAGCCTACTCACGAAGTCTTGCTGACTGAGAAGGAAACTCCTGAGAAATTGACTGAGACTGCGACAGATTCCAACTCCAAGCCGGAAGAAGAAGCTGTTGTAGCTCAGCCGGAAGTAACCTCAGGAGAGCATCATCCCCCGACGGTGACGGAAACGGAGACGGCGTCGACTGAGAAAAAAGAGGTTGAAGATGAAGCGTCGAAGAAAGAAGCTGAGGAAGAGAAAAAGAACATGATTCCTCTGAATCTAGGTTCTTTCAAAGAAGAAAGCAGCAAACTTTCCGATCTATCAGATTCCGAGAAGAAATCTCTGGATGAGTTTAAGCGTCTTGTGCAAGATGCTTTGGAAAATCACCAATTTGGATCAATCCCTAAACCCGAAGACGCAAACACACCTGAAGAAGTCATGATTTGGGGAATTCCGCTGCTCAAAGACGACAGAAGCAATGTGGTTTTGCTGAAATTCTTACGAGCTAGGGATTTCAAGGTGAAAGATTCGTTAGCTATGCTCAAAAACACAATCAAGTGGAGAAGGGATTTCAAAATCGACGAACTTGTTGAGGAAACCCTCGTGGATGATCTTGACAAGGTTGTGTTCATGCACGGACACGATCGAGAAGGTCACCCTGTGTGCTACAATGTCTACGGTGAGTTCCAAAACAAGGAGCTTTACAACAAGACATTCTCCGATGAAGAAAAAAGGAAACATTTTTTGAGGACCAGGATTCAGTTTTTGGAGAGGAGCATAAGGAAGCTTGATTTCAGCTCCGGTGGTGTTTCAACTATTTTTCAAGTAAACGATATGAAGAATTCTCCTGGATTGGGAAAGAAAGAGCTTAGATCAGCGACTAAACAAGCTGTGGAGCTACTTCAAGATAATTATCCTGAGTTTGTCTTTAAACAAGTACATTTTCTTTTACAGTTGATCTTTGGTTTACGTTGTTATTGATTTACCTATGAAATTAAGGAACTTAGAAGCATTTTGTCCGTGACTCTTCTTATAATCTAGAGTACTAGGATATGATCGAGAATTCTTCTAGTTGAATGTTCTGTTGATTAATATTTCAGGCCTTCATCAATGTTCCTTGGTGGTACCTTGTGTTTTACACTGTGATTGGTCCGTTCATGACACCACGATCTAAGAGCAAGCTGGTGTTTGCTGGTCCTTCAAAATCAGCTGAAACCCTTTTCAAGTACGTTTTCATTTGATTCCTCTTGTATGTTATTAATTTTTTTTTGGCTAGCCTCTCAACTCTGTTTGTAAAATGTGGACTACAGATACATCTCACCAGAGAAAGTTCCAGTACAATACGGAGGATTGAGTGTAGATCCTTGTGACTGCAATCCAGACTTTTCGTTGGATGATTTAGCCTCAGAGATCACTGTTAAGCCCGGAACAAAACAAACTGTTGAGATCATTATCTATGAGGTTAGTGTACTCATACATCTAACCTTGTCATTACCAGAGCATCCAATTCTTAAAACATGAACAATCAAAACCTGACACCAAGATGATTGAACATGATGCTTATTGAATAACTTTATGAAGTCTGATTTCAAGTTTTTGTTGGTTCAGAAATGTGAACTTGTGTGGGAGATTAGGGTAATTGGATGGGAAGTGAGCTACAAGGCAGAGTTTGTACCGGAGGAGAAAGATGCTTATACAGTGGTTATACAGAAGCCAAGAAAGATGAGACCATCCGATGAACCAGTGTTAACCCATAGCTTCAAAGTGAACGAGCTTGGCAAGGTTTTACTCACAGTAGACAACCCAACGTCGAAGAAGAAGAAGCTCGTTTACAGGTTTAATGTCAAACCCCTTTGAGTTATAAAAACAAATAAAAATCTTGGACATTTGGTTTCTTTCAAACAGAAGTGAGATATGTCTTTCTATGTGTTTTTGTATATGTAAGAGTTGTTTTGTGTTATCATATGTCTATTATGTTGTTTAATACAATGAAGCTTCTGCATCTTTTGCTCTTGTAATCATTTAAGGAGAATATATTGGTTTTTCTGAAATAAATTTCACTGTTAAGATCACTAAATGTCAACCATTTATTGATCATATCTTGTTAATGAAATCAACTGTAATTAGCTTATTAGGTGTCGTGCAACATCAATTACAAAGCAAAAGTTTATAATATTGAATTCAACTAAAATGAAAGAGATTCGCAAGGCTGTTGATTTACACGTTGAACAACTTCTCGACACTGACATAATGTTGTTGTCTCATCACTGGAGTAGGTAGGAGACTTTCTATCTGTGTCTTGTTTATCCTCTTAATCTGTTGGCTGTTGCATCATTTAAATACCAATTGTGGTATTTCTCAAAGTTTCACAAAATTCTTAATCTTAAACAAAAACCAACTTTGCAATCTTTCGAAATTAAATAGGTTCACAAAATTCGTGTAACTCGGCTGGAAAGAATTTGAAGTTTGAGTTCTGAATCATAGCCGGTAAACTTCATAAAAATATAAAAAACCAATTTTTCCAAACAAAGATACATATATATCTATACAATTTTCTTTACTTTATCTAGAAGACTTTTCGGACTATGGAGCTTATTCAGAGTTTGTTATGTTGTTTCCATTTCTTATGCTTTAATCACAAAATCGATTACCTAACTTATATTGTTAGATGGTTATCTAGAGATCGAGTATTTGTGAACATTGTCCTTATCTTTGGACTTATTATTTACTTAATTGAGTAAGGTTGACAAACAAAAGTTAAATTGAAGTTACGATGTTAGGAAATATTAATAAATGAAATACTGTATGTATTTCATATAATATATGGAAGTAATGTGATCAACTCACCACAATAATTGTGTGAAAGTGAAATATATTTATTATATATATTTGATAATATGTGAATTGAACAAGGAAAAGCAAAAAGAAAGTGAAATGAGGAATTGATGAAGAAGCACATGCGAGGACAAAGGCAAGTAGTGAATATGTGCAAATAGCATTGATGGCTGTTTGTGTTGTGTCGGTCCACGCTTGTCTCATTTTTTATGCATTTTTCATATGAACTCCGAACTGTCTTCGGACCAGACATTATTATGATCACTTCCACATTTTTACTTTCAACCATTACAAATTCATACTTTCGACTCAAAAATTATAAGACTTTAGCTGCTTTCGACTTGACACTCTGTATTCGTATAATACAATATTCTTGGTGGATCTTAATAAAGAAACCATGGAAAGTACGACATTCAATTGAAATATATTGACTAAAAAATTTGCTTAATTTTCCATGATCACATCTCAGTACAGTCGCACCTAATTTTGAAATATGAGTATACCACTATCATTTTTTGCCATGTAAATGTCCTGCACTCTTGCCTAAATGAAATTGAATAGTAATTTTTTGTTGGAAAGACGACTTGACTTAGACCCATAAAACGACATAGACCTTAAATAGAACTATTAAACCACCGCCATTTAATTATCTCGATTATCTTTTCAAGTTTTCTTTTGTTTTACTTAAATATTAGTGTATTTTCTTGAAAATACATCAACACTATAACTGTATTCTTTTTATTTTAACAATTGAATTCACAAGAGGTAAATACATAATTTAAATTTTCCAAACTTCAAATTCTAACATACCAAACTAACATATGCCTAACTACTTGACCAAAAATGTTTATCCTATTATATAAAACTTATGCCCAAATACATATATATATATATATATATGAGGAAATTATTTTTGGTCTTGGAGCTCCTAAGAGGATTAGATTCACTATAAAGGAATTCAACTTAAAAAAAAAAAATTATTCTCTTTTTGTCAAATATAATGTGTGCTTTGCCTTTGATTGCGTCTCTCACCCCCAACTTATATATCAATCAAGAATTCAATATTAGGGTCCATTCTCATTATTTTTATCGTCCCTAATATCTCATTCGGTGTTTTCCACTTCTATGTTTTATATATATTGAGGGACCTTTTTCATATTTATTATAATTCATATCTCTCTTTCAATGTTGATATAACGACAATTTTACAATCAAGTCTTCACACGTCTCTTCTCCTTATTTTCTAAACTCTATTATCCACTTAACATATCCCTACATTTAACTCTTAAAATTTTATAACTATTCAAAGAAAAACATTTTTCTTAGAATCAATTTCATGACAAGTTTTACCAAGAAAAGCCTTTTGGCCAGGATCAATTCCATGAACAGAAAATTAAAGATAAAAGTTAGAGAGACAAATTTTAAAAACGAATATATTAAGATTTACACAAATTGTACAACAAAAAAAAAGTGAAGAACAGAAAAAAAGTTAAAGGTAAAAAAAAGTAAACAAAGTTTTTTTTTTTTGCTTTTGCATTTTAATCACATATTCTCCACACAAAACAATCCCCAATATAACACAAAGCAAACTCCAGCAAAAACACAACCATCTCTTGAGATTTCAAAAATTACATATTAAATAACAAACTAAATTAAATTAATTAAAATTTGTCCCCCCCCCCCCCCCCCTCAAATAACAAAATAACATTTTTTCTTTCTTTCTTCCAGCAAGTAATATATGGTATCAGATTTGATATTCAAAGATCAGACCTTGGTTGAGTTTTGAACCTGTAGAGCACTTTCTTCTTCTTGGAACTCTGGTTATCGATTGTGATCACAATTTTTCCCGGTTCACCCACCTTAAAAGAATCGGTTAACACCGGTTCATCGGTTAACACAACCTTGCGGGTTTTAGAGACGATCACATCATAGCTTCCCTCAGTGGTTGGCTCAAACTGAGCTCCGTAGCTCACGTCTGCACCCAAAACCCTAAGCTCCCATGAAAGCGTGCAAGCTTCAGTAGCAGGCAATTCAATGGTGTATTTGGCTGCCGGTTTAACAATGGCTTCGGTTACAGCTTCAGTGGTTAAAGGAGTATCTTTGCTTAGTCCGCCGTATTTAACCGGGACTTGTTCAGGAGATATGTATCTGTTTTTTCAATCAACATAATAATAAGTCTTTGTGAGAAAAACACAAATATCTGAGTAATTATGGAAACGTTAAATCGATTAATTTTGAGAGTAGTTACTTGAAAATAGTATCGGCAGATTTGGATGGACCAGCAAGGACCATCTTACTCCTTGTCCTTGGAGATGTGATTATAGATCCGAATGTTCTGTAGTAAGGAATGTACCACCATGGAACGTTGATGAACAACTGCAATATAAAAAACCAATTAATAAGGCAATTAAAGAAGAAATTATGGCGTGATTAAATGGATAATGGTGATTAAGGGGCTGATTGGCAACCACTTTTGTTGCTCTAGAAAGCAAAAATATTTCTAAAACACTGAAATTAAGCACTGAAGTACCTCTCTAGTGGCGAATTCAGGATAATTGTCTTCGAACAATTTAACGGCGCGTCTGATGAATTGCCACAAAGCTCTCTTGCCGAGTCCTGGAGCATTCCTGAAGTCACTGACGAAGACGAATGAAGATTTGGCTTCAGGGTTGGCGAAATCAATAGCTCTCACACACTTCTCTTGTAGCTGAATCCTCCAGTTGAGGAATTTGTTGAACTTCTCTTTGTCGGAGAAAAGCTCCTTGTTCTGAAACTCACCGTAGGAGCTGTAGATCACAACGTGTCCTTCTTTGTCAACGCCATGAGCGAACACCATTTTCTCGAACTCGCTGGCTTCTTCTCCGGCCTCAGCTTCGATGAGCTCGTCGATTTTGGTCTCCTTGCGCCATTGGACAGTGTTTTTAAGCATTGTTAAAGCTTCTTTAACCTTAAAGTCCCTTGCACGCAAGAATTTCGTGAGGATCACGTCAGATCTCTCGTCTTGAAGAAGAGGAACTCCCCAGATCGAGACTTTTTCAGGCTCTAATGGCTCCACCTCAGCAACGGCTACGGTCTCTTCTACGACCGGCGCAACGGCGGGTTCCGTTGGTGTAACAGAGACGATCGATTCCTCGATTGCTTCAACGGTCTTGGTTCCGTCTTCATCAGCACCGGAAGCTTTCTCGGTGGTTTCAGTGGGTGCTTTCTCTTCAGATTTGTTGGTCTCTTCCGTGGATGATTTCTCCTCCGGCTTGGCTTCTTCTGGTTTCTCTTCTTCAATCTTCACCTCAGTCGGAGTCTCTTCCTTCTTTTCCTCTGTTTTCTCTTCTTCTTTAGTTTCCTCCTCAGGTTTCTCTTGCTTTGGTGGCGTCACTGGAGCAGTGAATTCACGTTTGTTCAAAGCTTCCCTCACAAGCTCCTTAAACTCCTCCAGTGCCTTCTTCTGAATTTCCTCAGGAGATAGAACAATCACCTTCTCTACCACTGCAGGTGTCTCTTCCTCCTTCACCGGAACAGATTTCTCCTCCTCCTTCTCCGGAACCGCCTTCTCATCGGAGACAGGAGTAGCAACCTCCTTCTCAGGAGCAGGAACAGTAACATCCTTATCAGTCATAGGTTTCTCCGTCGCCACAGGAGCTGCAACATCAGCTGATTTCTGGACCTCCTCTTGAGCCATCTTCTGTCAAAGATTTAGAAATTCGAGAAGAGAGAGAGAGAGAATTTGGAAGAAAGAGAGAGAAAGAAAGAATTTTGGTTTTGTGAAGAGAGAAAGAGAGGTTTATAAAACGAGAGGGATTTTGGTAACTAGAAAAAAGAAAGAAAAAGAAAACAGAACACAGACTGGTCGAAGCTGTTTTTTTATGACAGCTCATTCGAACTCCTTTCTCTGTGGGTCCCATTTCTTTTCTCTCAAACGGCCGTCTTTTGCTTCTCCAATTTCTTAACTCTTCTATTTTTAACCATTTTATTACCAAATCTCTTTTTTGTTAATGTTTTGGTTTTTTTCCATTATTAACATTATATTACTTACTATATCTATATTTTTTGTACTTTAAGGGAAAATATGATCGTATATTTATAATATTTGATTGATTCATGATCATCTTCTTTGATATGAAGATATTCTACTGCTTTTTCCACCCTAGTACACAAGATTCTTTCTATGTTTATAGATAATGTAATCAAATATCTACATTTAAATAAAGAATAATTTCAAATTACATATGAGAAAGCAATGTTTGTGTTATGGAAAATGAAAATAAAGTGGAATCATTTGCGAAACGGTAAAGAGAAAGAGGATCGCATGCTGGTCATGTTTTTAATAATTTTTATTTAAAAGGTAAAGTGTGTTCCAAATTATGACACCATGTTATATCAAGTAGAATTTTTTATCTTTGGTTTTCGTATGCACATAATCGTACAAAAAGTTGGATATTAGTCTGCCAAATCTATATAAAAATATTGGATATTCGTAGAATATTTGATTTTACACTTTATGATGAAAAAGGCTTTACAATATTCTCTGTATTTCATAATATTGATTATAACACAAAATTATCATTAAACCAAATAAAAATATATGGTACTTCTAAAGAGAATATCTCGAATCATTTTCTAAGTTTTTTTTCGTAATGTTTTCAGTTACTCATTGATATTCAAGATATTTGTCAATACGGCACCAAATATTTCTTTTAAGAATTGGAAAAACAAACCTTAATTTATTTTTAAACTTTTAAACTTTTAAATTTTTAATAATATTATTTAGAACAAACACAAAACCTTAGAATTAAATTATGTTTTAAGTTAAAAACAGTATGACATATTCAACTATCTAACCAAAAGCATTTCTCCACCAAATTATCAAAATGACTAAATTAGAAGAAAATTTCGACTTATATTCAATCAACTGTCATATGTATTTAAATAGTAACGATTAATTGACCAAATAACATATCTGTCTATAAAACGGCAGAGCCGGAGAAATTTACGAATATCGACATAATATAGTTGATTAGCGAGAGAGTACACGTTAATGACATCGTTTTTTTTGGCAGTTATATATATGTCCAAACGATGCAAGTCCAAGATAATTTATTGACATATAGAACGTTAGATATATTTATGAACGTTGGAACTTACCTGTATTTTATTATACCCAAGTTTCAAAGAAAATGAAGTCCTGAAATATTTTTTTTCTTGATCCGAAGAAAAAAAAACACAAGTACAAATACAATCAAATGATCTTTGGGCCTTTCGCATTGTAGTTTAGTTGGTAGGATCTTTCCAATAGGGAAGGTAAGTTAAAGCCTTTGTATTGGAGTGCATTTGAAGGAATTTAAATCCCAGAATCTAAATTTTAACGAATTGAAAAATACATTTAGATGTATAATTTTTTTTTGGTTATGAATAGGAATTTATTGATATGTTGGTTTTTTGTTGACAAAAATATATGATTTTCTTTTACAACGTATTAATTCTTTAAAATAAATGGTATTTACAAAAAATATATAATACAAATAATAACGATAATATAACAGTCTCTATAGATTATAATTATTGGGGATAAACATATAATAACACAATAATATATTAGCATATTTTAAATTTAAGAAAAAACCCTAATTTGTTTATATAAAATGGTGGCAGTAGCCTCCACTAACAACTACCTAGATCCGTTTCTGATGACAATATACAATTAAAACTTAAATTTAATGATTGAGTAGTCTTTATTTTCAATGTCTTATGGACTAACTCCCAAATTCTTTTTAATCTTGTAATTTAGATGATACAATTAATAATTTTGATATCAAAAATATAAATATATAACTTCTCAATATCACAAATAAAAATTTAAGAGAGAGTTCTAGGCAGTAAACTTTGAATTAGTGATATAGACAAAATAAAAAATATCTTACGGTTAGACTTAGACTTCTAGCAGCCTTTTAGCCAAAAAGAAAAACATAATTAAGACCGACTCAAATGTACACAAATCCTCGAATGATTATATTTGTTCATCTATATAATATATACTACTAACTGTTGTTAATGCGTTGTTGACTTGTTGTAATATAGAAATTATGCATTATCTATTGATTCCAAACTGATTGTAAAATCAAATATTAAGTTATGGAGCTGTCAGCAATTAACCATAAACGGTCATATAGATATAAGACAGTACTTCAATTCCAATCATGTCATATATTTTCTTATTGCCTATTTCATATCAGAATATTTCTTTGTCATATAATTGATACTCGTTAAATATCAAATTTCCAAAAAAAGAAAAATACTCGAAGATAATGCACTGTAACTAGTTCTATAGAAGATATATATGTGTCTAAAACTTCGTACATGTTGATATGTTTAGATAATGCACAGTAATTAGTTATATAAAAAAATAAAGGTTTAATATTTCATGTGATCGCATTTGGAATCAATTATGCGAATTAAGTTGTACGTAAAATTAAATTACAGTATAGAATTAGGAAAAGAATATTTAAATTAATAATAGAATTATGCGAAAAATATATTGTATTTAGTACAATATATTTGAGAAAAAGTAAAATAGGTACAATCGCGCGGGACCCGAAAGTGATCCGTTTAAAATCCTTTCATCGTTTGCTTTTGTGAAAAAAGAAAAAGAAAGAAAAGCTGCTTGGTTGGTTTTGTTCATTGCTGGTTCCATCTTATTTTTATACATTCTTGCATTGTATTTAGCTGTTTTTTTCCAATAACTCAATTATTGGTTTTATATTCATTCTTAATATATGATTGATCGCAGTATGCAGTATCCTAATTAAGAGTTTATTAAGGTGGGGACTAATAATAAAGTTATTTTCCCACTTTCAGTTTTTTTTTCTATAGATGCTTACATATTTGTATCTGACTTTTCTTATTTCATCTACTCATATTTGATATAATATATACATTTTAGTTTAGTTTTATGTTAGAAGCAATACGTTATTGCGTAAGCAAGCAATCATGAAGATGCTCAATAAGTGGATTTTTAGAAACATTAAATCCAGTTAATCCGTATTATTATATTATGGGAATGACTGGCAATTATTTTAGAAAACAATTTTTTTACAGAACACTGAAATTAAACTAATCATGTTTTAGATTTATTTTTGTTTTCATTGCTCTAAAATATAAATTTTTATAACAAAAAAATTTACAACAAAAAATATACAGCAAAAAAGTCTATAGCCAAAATATTTACAACCTAAATTTTACAGTAAAAGAAATTCAAAACTACAATTTTTACCAATTAGCGGACTTATGTGTTAACAAAAGGATTTAATTGAACCCCATTAATTGGAAAAAAAGTTTTCTATAACATAAATAAAGTTTCCATAATATAAAATTCAGCAATTTTCCGTTTTTTTGACCCCTTAAAAACATATTGGATCAATGTTTTATTCTAGTGTGATATTTTTGTGAGGCTTGATCGGTTAGATGTAGTAGAAAAAAGTTAGAAGTATATATATGTGTATTTTGTCTTTAGTAAAGGTATAGAGTCGCATGAAAACTTCAATAAATTATTCTTAATACTAGAAGTTAGAACCTCAACTGTTATCGACATCGTTATTATTGTATTCTTTTTATAAACGACAAACTATATTAACTCTAATCACAACGACGGTAGAAATGTTACATCCAAAATTATAAACGGACTCCCTTGGAGTATCCACTTAATCATAATTATTGTATAATTATTTTAGTTTATTTATATTTAACCCTATTAGAATATATTACTGGGTCCACCACTTACTCCTACCAATAGGCTTTTATAATGCTTTTTAACTAAAAAAAACATACTATTTACTACTCCCCATTCTAGAATTCAATATATTTTGAGGGAATCTTCGAGAGAGCATATTTTCAATACTGCATTTTTATATTATTATTTTTTGATATAATTATTTTACTATATTTTTTAAATTTTTTCTTTTCTCACTAAAATTTATTTTTTATTTGAAAATTTAGATATAACATTCATAAATTTTTGTACCAGTTTGGTTTACTCTATATATATTAGGTTAAAAACACGTTTTTAGGGCGGCTTATAAAAAAAAAAGGTTGCCGACTCTTGTTGTAACCTAGAGGAGAAGAATTTAGATCTCTACATCATTGGAGAAGGATTCCTAAACCTCTATTCCATATATTCTGAGTTTTCAATGAATTTCTTTACAATTGCTTGCTTGTTCTTTATTTCCATGTCTGAGTAGTTCATAGTAAAGTTTAGGTTATCCTAAGGATCTTAAGAGATTTAAGGGTGAAGAACAAATAGGTTTCAACTATGGAATCTTAGCCTAGAAACATGGTTAATGCTTAGATTAGAATAGCTAACTAATCTGTGATCTCTGGTTACTTATTATTCCAGAAGTTGAATAAGAATCAAAATATTTCTAGGTAAGCAACTCCTCACTACCAACGAGAGTTGATGCTAGGTTAGGTTGTGGAAACTTAGGAACTACCAATACTGCATGGTTAGAATTCTAGAACCAACGAGAGTTAGGATCTCTAGGATCTTGGCATAGTGATTATCGCTGCAAGAGTAGGTTAGTCAATTGTTATTTCTTAGTCGAGAACGGAACTGAACTTGCCTGAATAGATTCCTCATTCTAACCTTGACATCCTTATGAATTCCCTAAGCTTGATGCATTAGATATTTTTTTACATTAAATTTCCTAGTTACAACCAATCCCACTCAAAGTATCCATCGACTTAGCTCTAGTTAAATAATCCAATCGTTAGTGATAACTGATCTTCGTGGATTCGATCCCTAAATACTATTTTGTTTGTTGTGCACTTGCAGTAGGATATAGTGTTAAAACTCGTAGTATCAAGTTTTTGGCACCGTTGCCGGGGATCAATAACATTACCTTTCGATTATTTATTGAGTTAGAGACTAAGACACCTTCGTTTACCTTTTGTTTTTATTTCTTTGTTTTGATTTTCAGGTATGGATTTTATAATGGCTGACGGAGAGAAAAGCATAGCTGATTCCACGAGCCAGGAAGCTACATTAGAACAGTTAAGGCGAGAGATTGAAGAGCTGAAACAGAAAAGAGATGCTAGGATAAAACAGATACCAAGAAGGGCCATCGGTGAAATAGAAACGCCTCACAACTACTATCAATGTCGATCTGCAATTTCTGTTAGTTTACCAGAGGGTTGCATTGATCATGAGTTGAGTCCTCCTTTGATAGCATTGGTTAGACAATTTACCTTTCACGGTTTCCCTGCTGAAAACCCTATAGATCATCTCGAAAACTTTGAGGAAATCTGCAGTACAACAACACCAAGAGGAGTCCCTGAGGACTATGCTAAGTGCAAACTTTTCAAGTTTTCTTTGGAAGGAAAGGGGACCAAATGGCTTCAGTGTTTACCAGCAGGGTCATTAACTTCATGGGAACAAATTAGAAACAAGTTTCTGGATCACTTCTTTACCAAAGAAAAGACAGCTAAGTTGAAGAACCAGATTTCAAACTTTCATCAAAGAGACGATGAGTCTTTTAGAGAAGCATGAGATAGGTTGAAAGAATATAGAAGGGATTGTCCACACCATGGTTTCAGTGATGAACAAGTTCTGAACTCCTTCTATTGCGGATTGAGTTGGAGTTTCAAGAAGCTACTCAATGCTTCGAGCAAGAGAGATTTCACTACAAACACGAGTGAGAGCGCTTTTCAACTGATTGAGAGTTTGGCTGCGAGTACATGGGATTTACGCGATCACGAAGAATATTCATCTGAGATGGACAAAATCGCAGGGATAAATGAGAAGTTAGATCAGTTCATACCTTCAAGTAATTTTAAGAGGAAGTGTGTTAAGCTTTATCCATCACAGAAGAAATCTAATCTTCAGGACCATCAATTGGAAGTACTTCACACTGAGCAAAAGACTACAACAAGTCCTACTCCTTCATCTAATAACGAGATTAAGGCTTTATTGGAGCAAGTCATTTAGGGACAATCTAGGATTACATCCAAAATAAACAATAAGATGGGAGTGATGTACTCAGAGTTGAGCTCTAGGATTGATTATATTATGTCTAAGGTGGAAAAACAACCTCCCTTCTGGGTTCGAATGACGATCATCAAGCTTGTGATGCTGTTATGTTGAGAAGTGGCAGGGAACTTGAAGCAAACTTCCAAAAACCGAGACAATAGAGAGTAGTGGTCGATGTTGAGGATGATAGGGCTGAAGAGATTTATGAGGAAACAACCACACCTACACCGACACCAGAGCAGTCTCCAGTGCCTGAGGGGGAACCATCGCCAGCATCCGTACCTCATAAGGAATCAGAAGCACCTGAGAGATCATACGTACCAGTACCACCGTACCCCATCCCATCGAAGAAATCTAAAAAAGGACTTGGAAAACGCCAAATGTAAGGAGTTATTATCAGATCTGTCTATTCGGTTACCTTATGTTTATGCCTTGCAGATGATACCTTCACTTAAGAGCTATGTCAAAAGCCTAGTAACGAACAAGTTCATAGGAGAAGATAGAGTGATGATGATCACACAAGATTGCAGTTCTAGACTTCAAAATCGGTTCCCTAAGAAAGAAGAAGATCCTGGACGATTTGTACTTTCAGCTCGGATAGGTTCCGTGACTTTTAAACGTTCGTTGTGTGATCTAGGCTCTAGTGTAAACCTAATGCCATATTCTGTAGCATTAAGGTTGGGATTCTCGAACTTCAAGCAAACCAAGATCTATCTTATCTTTGTAGACCGTTCAGTGAAATATCCGGTGGGTATTCTCGAGGATCTTGATGTTGAAGTTGGGAATACATTAGTATTAACAGATTTTGTAGCGCTGAAGCTAAATGAAGAACTTAAGGATCCTCTCATCTTAGGTCGACCTTTTCTCAGAACAGTAGGCGCTATGATTGATGTCAGGAATGGAAGAATAGATCTACAACTAGGGGATATGAAGATGAGATTTCAGATGGACAAGATGATGAAGAAACCAATGTTCAATGACATGACTTTTTCTGTTGACACTTCTGAAGAAATTGCAGAAAAACTGAATGAAGAGATATTTGTTGAGGACCCTCTTGAGCTGACACTCATAAGGATAAAGTCTGAATGTGGGGGTTGCAAACGACAAAGCAATACGTTATACCAGAATGTTGGATTCGTGTAAGCAGATTGAGGAAATGATAGCCTATGCAGTTTTAGACCCTCCAATACCGCCTGTACCTTCAGCTTTGACAGACCCTTGGAGTGAGTTAAAAGTTCCCATAATCGAGCTTAAGATTCTCCCAGTAGGTCTAAGGTACGTGTTTCTCGGTCCTAATTCTACTTATCCTGTAATAGTTAATGCTAAGTTGAATGGTTCTGAAACGGAAACGCTTATTAGGTCCATGGTATTTCACCTGAGTTATGCATGCATAGGATACATCTGATCGATGAGCCTAAGAGTTCTATAGATAACCAAAGGAGGTTGAATCCGAATCTAAAAGAAGTTGTCAAGAAAGAGATAATGAAATTGTTAAAAGTAGAGATCATATATCCTATATCCGATAGTAATTGGGTTAGTCCTGTCCATGTCGTACCTAAGAAAGGAGGCATTACTATAGTCAAGAATGAAAATAATGAATTGATACCTACCTGAACTGTCACGGGTCATAGGATGTGTATTGATTTCAAGACTTTAAATTTCTCTACTAAGAAGGATCACTTTCCTATTCCCTTCATGGATCAAATGCTTGATAGATTAGCTAACCATTCTTACTATTGCTTTTTAGATGGTTATTCAATTTTTTTTTTAGATTCCCATTCATCCCGATGATCTGGAAAATACAACTTTCACATGTCCTTATGATACATTTGCATTTCGCAGAATGCCATTTGGGTTATGCAATGCTCCAACTACTTTTCAAAGATGCATGATGTCGATTTTCACTGATATGATTGAGGATATTATGGATGACTTTTCTCTGTACGGTTCTTCTTTCCGTGGCTGTCTTTCTAATTTTTGCGGGGTTCTCCAACGTTGTCAAGACAAGTATCTAGTGCTTAATTGGGAG
>JAKUCM010009543.1:0-18937 GCA_023374145.1 Lepidium sativum | reverse complement strand
AGAAGCTCAAGCTCTAGTAATAGGAACTATAGAGTTTATTTTTGAAGAACTACCCTCGTATGTGTATACGATTAGACGAGCAAATCCGGGAACCCTTATCAAGCTGGAAGTAGACAAAGATGATAGATTCAAATTTCTATTTCTTTCATGTGATGCAAGCATCAGAGGATTCTGTATATGAGAAAGATTGTTGTTGTGAATGGAACGTTTTTTACAAGGGATATATAAAGAACTCTTCTAACAGCCACAATGCAAGATGGAAATTCAACATTTTCCTTATGACTTTTGGTGAGGTTGATAATGAAAATGATGAGACTTGGAAATGGTTTTGTAAACAACTCAACCGCGTTATTCCTGATGACAAAGAATTGACCTTCATTTTAAATAAGCATAAATCAATTGCCAAAGCAATAAAATAGTTTAATGCAATCTTCAACCAAATAGAGAGAGTAGATTTCATGCTACAAGAGTATTTGGTAAAGGTGGATGTCCGCTTGTGGAGTTGTGCACACTTTCCTAGAAATATATACAACTTCACCGAGTCCAACATAGCGGAATCTATCAATCATATGCTATCTGAAGCGGAAACCTTTCTTATTGTGCAGCCTATATATGCCATTAGGGAAATGTTAACAAGGTTGTTTGCAAAGAGGAGGAAAAAATACAGCATCAATAACGACTATTCTCACTACTGCTATCGAAAAACTTCTAAGGGTATGGCATAATAGAGTTTAGTAGAGTTATGAATCAACTATGATAGAGTTTGGTAGATTTTGGATAACTATATAGTCGTGTGTGGGTGAGCTTAGAAAAGTCTGGTAGAGCTTAGATAGATGTGTAGTGGACTTTGGTACAGTTTGGTAGACGCGTTTTTCTTTCGGTGGAGTATAATCTACGGTCTCTGTTTTCTGTACCAGCATAATAGACTTCTCGAAGCCGACACAGTACACGGTGCAAAACATATATGACCATCAAGTTGGTGTCACATGCTCGTCATGTTCACATTTGGTAAATCTGACAGAGAAAACGTGTTCTTGCAAACGGTTTGACGTGGATAAAATACCTTGGGTTTATGCCTTAGCTGCAGCATAAGCATGGCAGTGTTCAAAGATCAAGCTCATGGATCTGTACTACCATGCGTACACAAATTGTGTAATTCCAAAAAATGCCACACTTCTTATACATGAAGATGTTGCTGGTAAAGTTTGTAAACCTCCTATTGTACGTAACCAACCCGGTAAACCAAAAAACTCATGGTTGAAAAGTTGGTTAGAGTGCTCATTGGAGACAAAACGTCCAAGAAAAGTGATGACTTGTTCTATATGTAAAGGAGTGAGACATAATGCTCAAACATGTAGAAAAAAATGTACGATCTTGAGTTAGTAAAGTTTGTATTTCATCGTATTATTTGTAAACTTTATCATACTCTCTATAATTATAATGTACTAAAATCTATCATGGTATATATTAGCTCAACCAAAGTCTAATAAGTTAAGTCTTAGCTCCACCAAAGTCAAATATGTTTCCTTTATAACAAAATAAATAGAAATACTCGCATAGGACCATTCTTTAATAAAATAGTGGTCCTTTAAGAATATTGGTTCGCAAAAAAAAAAGAGTGTTGCTAAGTGCATGTACAAACTTCACCATACTCTACTTATAATATACCTAACGCTACCATTCCAAAAGCAACCTCTGTGACGCTGAAATCAAGAATTTCTTATCAATTTTACCCTCACACAGATTGAGATCAGTTGATTAAATAGTTTCAAGTACAGGAAGCTCATATTTAACATCAATGCCGAAATTCAAGCGCAAAAAAGGGACAAACCAATATTCTAGTCCCATGAATCTTCATCCCTGGACTAAACACTCAATAAACTTTAGAGTGTACATGCCACACTCACGGGTGGATGTTCAATGGTGTCGACTTCACCCAATAGATAGTCTAAGCCTTCATCATACCACACTATTTTTGCATCTCATTTGGTGAAAAGCTCTTAATTATCCATGGAATCATCCCCGTGTATGGCATGCTTGCATGAAGAAACGTAATCACAAAATCATGAAAGATCTACCTTAGTTTACCATAGTCTACCACTAACCAAACATTTCTAAATTCAGACAACAACAAAGATCTACCTTAATCTACCAGGATCTACCCAAATCTACCAATCAAACATTACGTTACTACGTCAATCAGTTCGTGATGGGCCACAGCAGAGAGGACCGAGTTGAAGATTTTGATGTACTGCCTAGTTAAAATCTATTTCCAATGTGTCACCCATCTTTAAACCACTCCTTGTTCGTTGGACACCATACTAGGTTTTCCTTGAAGGCTTTTTAATGCCCACACTTAACAAGCATAGATCTACGGATCAAGGACCATAATCGTGTCACTTTTATACGGAGATGGATTCCGTATACTTCTTCGTCGTAACATGTTCATACCACTCGACATATGCCGCAAAAAGGGTAAATCTATCAAAGTCTACCAAGATTATATAAGCAAACATTAAGGAATTTATTTATTACATCTGTAAACCATCCATATCGTTCCACTGGCCACTCATCTCTAGGCATGAGCAATAAAAGATAGAACTCAACTAAATGAATAATGTCATTAATCGTGTTATCCCTAGAAATGTGGGTAATGAGCTTACATAAATAATGTACTGGTTGGTAATCAACAAAAAATAATGTACGGAAGCTTACATTTCATGCCTGATAAGGTTATGCAGCCGAACCACTTTTGGATTTGTGTACTAGTCCAAATAGATTGTATGAGATATGCCCTACCTCATGCTCAATAATACGCTTAACCACAGAACTTTCTTCAAACAACGATTTTTGTAATAGAACCAAAACAAAAAGTAAGCTCAACTAAAGTCTGACATGTTAAGTTAAAAATACCTGGTTCGCAACAAGGATACGAGACCTAGGTTGTTTGGAGCATCATGTCCTCCATATATATCAGGTTGTTGCCTAGAACACCTTTGATAATTACCTCCAGAAATTGGCAATCACTATCTTCATTGAGACTACTGAGACTCTCGCGTATGTGATAACTCCACATCCACGATAGGTGTTTGCTGTGGAGTTTTAAGGTCACTACTAACCTCTGGGTTCCTATCAATTCATAATGTCGGGCGAACCGGGTCTGAGGTTTCCTCCTCCTCAAGCATCTACTTCTTATAAAACGAAAAGGATAAAAGAGTTTGTATACCACAATCTGCCAAACTCCACCAACATCTACCATCATATTATATAACTCCACCATGCTCTATGAAATAACTACCATACTAACATATTAACCTCTAGATTTTTAGGAAGTCATAAGGTTGGGGACAAAGGTTGTGAGCATTTCTGCTCCTCAAGGATCCTTTGCTTCTGGGAAGAAAAACATTACAAAGTTAGTCTACATAACTCCACCAAAATCCATTAAGCTCTTCCAACGACCTAACATACTAACCTCATGGTTTGTAGGAGGTGGTATTGATGGGGACATAGTGTGTGAGGTGGTCTGCTCCTCAAGGAGCCTTTCCTTCTATAAAACAGGTAATATATTAAGTAAAACTAAACTTTACCAAACTCTACCACTCAATTATCTAACTTCATTATACTAACCTCTAGGTTTCCAGAAAGTTGTAATGCTGGAGACAAAGAGTTTGAGGTTGGTTGCTCCATAGAGATCATTTCCTACAAAGCCCCTCATTTGTCACTGCATCATCTACTATTTTTTTCCATTTTTGTAAGTCGTTCAAAACGTGTAGGGTTGATCAAATATCATCACATTGAACGCCATCTTCATGGAATACATCATTACAAACATCATATTCTTCTCATCCTCTTGTTTTTTACTCATACTCCTTTTTCATTTCTTCTCCAACTTTTTCTTCCCCCCTTTCTTTGGCCACCTTCTGAAAGTCGGTCCAAAGTCATCACCACTTCCAACTTCGGAGTATCCTTCTCTTTCTTATTCTTCTCCATAAATTTCTTCTTTTGTGGCTCCTTCACCTTTGACTTCTTGGCGCTTTGCAGCTTATGATGCTGCTCCTCGCCCTTCCTCTTTATAGAAGTCAGGATCGCCCTAAATGTTTCATCTAATGTGTCAGCAAGTATGTCTCGAATCATTTCAACTTTTGGATCTCGAACATCTCCAGGCCAATCGCAGTAGAATTCTTCGTAAGGCTTTTGAAGAAGATGCACCACTTAAACCTACAAAATGAACAAAACAAAGTCAGATATCAAAGGCATAGTAGATCTACAAACTCTCCTACACTTAATATAAAATCCATCAATTTCTGCAAAATCTACTAAATTTTCCTAACCTATATATACTAGCTCTGCCAACCAAAATAACCAACCACGACCAAAATCTCCTAAGCTACATCCTAGCCAATGTATTCAAAATCTGCCATGCTAAGTATCACGTCCACCAAACTCTACCAAATTCTATTACGCTATATCCTAACTCTGCCAACCATAATAACCATAATAACCAAACTCAACCCAAATTTCCTAAGCTACATCATAGCTTTGCCAACGTATTCATACAATCTACTAAGTTACAAAGCTTACCTTATTATCGACGAATGTCTTCTTGTCAGCTTTGAAGATATCCTCAATATTTACACCACCGGTGGTGCGTGACATTCACCGCACAAGAGGAACATGACTGTGCGGATATCTTCGAAGGTGTGGGATGTACTCGAATGCCCATATTATAAGGACATGTACAAAGTTGTGCAGAGTGTACGATGAAGCTTGCGGAGATGATGAAGGGAGTGAGTCGAGTAGGGCATGAAATGGTACTCTGCCCCAAGGATGCCACTCAAATCTATCCGGATCCATGACCAATTTGGCATAGTATACTGGGATTCTACTATTGATGTGCATACCGGGAAATAGCTATGTTCAGCACCACCAACAACCCACTATATTACTCTTCTCAAGGGACCAATCCTTGCATCTTTTTAATGTTTGTCAATTCTGCCCAGTTCGGACCATCACCGTGGACTAAACCCATATCGGCCCATAAATCTCCTGGAGCTAAGTTTGCATCATTAGGATCAAGCAATCCACAGTTGAGCTTTGTGATATGAGAATTCATCTCAATGTCATTGTATGTATCAGCGCCAATAAGAGTTCTCATCATTGTAATTCTCTTCAATGTGCAATAGTGGTTAATGCGTTTGTTTATCATCGGGAGCTTTCCCCTTGAAACCAACCTCTGAGGGTACTTATGCTCCTCCTCCATAGCTGTGAAATTGAAACAATAAATAGTTAAAACCAAATCGCCCAAACTCCACCATAATATAATTTAACTACACCAAACTCTACCACTTTATAAACAACTCTACCAAAATCTATCACTCTATAAACTAACTCGAATAAAATCCATTAAATTTTTAACTACATTCACCAAACTTTACTAACTATAACTAACACTACTAAACTCTGCCACGATATAAGCTAACTCGATTAAGCTTGACAAAAGTTTAAACTAACTCTACCAAGCTCTTCCAAACCATCTGAGACAAAACCCAGAAAATCAACCAAAATCTAAAACGTTACAAACTAAGAGTCGAGACAAAACCTATAGAATCAACCAAAATCTACCATGTCACAAATTAACAATCGAGACAAACCCCAAAAAATCAATCAAAATCTACCACATTACAAACTAACAATCACGACAAAACTCAGAAAATCTAAACCCTAAAACTTCTCATACAACATTTACCTTGACCAAATAATGTCTTGAATCTTTAGATCTGTAAGATTAGAGTTCGAAATCTCTCAACCCTATGAAAAAACAAAATCAAAGTCAATATGTTAGAAACTCTACGATTTGGAGTTCGAAATGGCATAACATATACTACATTACCTTTGATTTGAAAGAGAAACATATAAACTAATGGAGAAAGTTGTAGAAGAAGAACTTCGCAGAAGATAAATAAAAATGGGAAAAAGAAGGGAAACCGTAAAAAAATGAAAAGAAGAAGTTTTATTTTGGATGGCAATTTTGTAATATAATAAACATTTCCTTCTATTTAGAACATTTTATACTCTTTTTCAAAAAAAAAAAAATATTTGTGTAATTCGGTGTAACTGGTGGAGCATTTGAGTTACTCTTTCTTTTATAAATCGTTTCCTCTCATTACTTCTATATCGGAACATTTTAAGGTTTGAAAGTGGCAAAAAGGAGGAGTAATGGGAGTTTGATTTTGAAGTGGCTTGGCGTGAGATGACACACAGTTTCTGAGTAATGGGAGATGGATTCAGAAGAAATAAAATCAATTTGAGGAAAATTAACGATAAAACAACGTTAACCGAGTTAACTCATATTTAAGGCCGGGGTGAATTTGGCCTGATTAACAAAAGTTCAAGATTAAAATGGCAAATCAACAAAAGTCCATTATTAAAAAGGTTGGAGATTAGTTTCAACCCTTCTAGAAAGTTCAAAATTTTTCTCTGGCAATTTTCCCATTCTAAATCTACAATCTAATTCGTTTAATTTACTATTATTATATTTGTTCAAATAGTGGAATCACAATTTCTAGTGCAAACTTGCAAAGTTTTTAACTTGATAGTAAATGAACAATATGTATCAACATAATTTTAAAGTCGTCCCACCATTGGTACGGTAGAGAGAAGAAAACTAAGAACCCTCTAAATTATATTCCAATTTGTTGATAATGCCTCGCAGATTCTTGTTATACAGTAAGCTGCACTCAAAGGATAACCTGAAACTGCAGAATCACGAAACCAAAAAGACATTTTTCAGATTATTTGTTGAACACTATAATCCTTTTTTTTTTATATATACAAGAGATGTGTGAAGGAAGAAGACTTACTCGACACAAAGTCATCGATATAGTCGCAGTTTATTTTCCCGTGTGCCATTGCACCGAGCTGAAATGGTAAAATCAAACAAGGCATGGAGTTTGCATCAATCGGTTATTTGGAAGTTATAGGCAAAAGTCCGTCACTAAGCAAAAGACTTTGCAAAGAAGTGAGACAGTAATATATAATGCTCACTAACCACAAAAACAGTGTCTGTATCATTACAGATAGGAGCCAGGTGCTTCTGCATACTGACGAGCTTTTCAGAGCTATGCGAGAAACCTGATATTTGAAAGAGACGAAACAGAATTTAACTCACATTGTATATGAAACTTAAAAGGACACTAAAGGCTTTTCTCTACCTATTTTTCGGGAGTTAACTGGTAGATGATCTTCAACAGGATTCTTCATACACCGTAAAAGTTTCTCACGGTTGCCAACTGCAGTAATGCTCAGCTTTTGCAGCAATTGTACTGCAAGAACAAAGGATTCAATAAGAAACAAGGTTAAAGTACCTAACTATCAGCAAGGATGAGAGGACATTAATATAACTCACACATGATTCCCGCAAATCGTTTGAAAGTTCTTGGTATACGAACATGTGGCTTAACTTCAAAAAGGACACCTTTTTCTGTTTTAACATACACCGCTTTCAACCTCCCCGCCTTATTAACCGGACTATCCAAGATCATTAAAAGTGCCTGAAGAGAGAGATCACTAAGGTGAATCACAATGTATTGTATAGTATCACTTAAACGTTCTAAGGTCCTGACCTGATGAGTGATGTCTGGCCGGTAATCAGCGGGATTTCTGTTATTCTTTCTCAAGAAATTAGCATGATCATCCGAGTTTAGTAGCTGGTAAGTCTGCAAACGAGAACAACAAATATTAGTACCATAAACAAAATCAATGGCTTAGCGTAATGCTGCAAAGACTCCTGCAAAATTTACCTTTCCAACTTTGGCAACTTCAAGAGAGGCCTTCTCAAGCACAAAAACAACCCCGGGCTTGTCCTTGTTACGATCAGAAAGGACAATAGGTATCCCTTCCACAGTATCTTCTGCTTTTGCTGCTACTTCCTCAGTTATCTCCTTCTCTTCATTACCTTCCTCTGCTCTTGAAGTGCTTTCTCTTTTAGCTTTCTTCGAGCTTTCTTTTGCTTTTTGTTTCTGTTCAGACTTTGGCTGTTGCTCTTCTTCATCTTCTTCCTTATCGTATCTCTCTGCTCTCTCCTTTCTCTTGTTCACTTTAATCCCATAAGGTCTCACCATCTTCTTAAAGTTTCTGCTAATCCAACACAAACTTAAGTATATCACAACACGTCTAAGCTAAAAAAACAAATGCTAAAGGTGCAATTTTTTATATATCAGAAGTCATAAACTGAAATCAGGAATATCTAGGTTGACGATGAACTCATACAGAACTTAACAAATCAATTTCGCGTAATTACTTCAAAACAACAGAGTATCGATGCAAGCAATCACCGTCCTTATAGCTTAAATTCGAAATTGAAACTAAGGCATACCCAAACTTCTGATGAACTATAGCTGAATTACAATAGCTTACCGGAACTCTTGAGCTTGCGAAGAAATTCAGGGAGTAGGCGACTAAATCCTGATAAACCCTAATTCGAAGTTTTAAGGTCTTTTGTTCTTTTTTCTCTTTGCTTCACACAGATGATAAAAGAAGAAGAAGATTAAATGGCCCATTATATTTTAAATAGGCCTATTAAGCATTTTAGGGTTTTCAAAGGCCCAATACAGAACAAGAGACCAGAAACCTAAAATTATGGCCATCGTCGACTTTCGTTTCGCCGGAGAACGACCGGCTTATGTAATTAACGGTCTTTCCATTTTAATAATTCTTTCAATTTTAGGGGTTTCTCTTCAACTCGCTGTTAAGGAGGAGTCCAAGCAGAGTGGACTATTGTGGCCTTTTTTTAACCTAGTTTGAAGATGGCGTCTTATGGAGATAGACTGAAGTCAACCTCCATTAATGGAGTTAAGTTATACCATGTTTCTTCTGCCCCCAATGTTGCGACTTGGCTTAATCCTAAGAAGCAACGAGCTCTACGAAAAAATCCCCGTAAGTTCACCATTTCTTCGGTTTCTGAGAAGTTATCTATTGCTCAGAGTGTCTAATCCCTGCATAAACCCTGGTTCTTAAAGTTTCCTCCTTTTTTGTTGTTCTCTGGGATGTGAGTATAGCTTTAAGTTTCCTCCTTTTTTAGTTGTCTATAGCTTTAAGTTTGCTCGAAGGAATTTGAGTCTTCTCTAAGCTGCAGCTTAATAATATCTTTGAAAATCTCTCAAAATTCAATGATCATAGTTTGATGCCGTTAATGGTGAACTATTAACACGGGCTTCACTTGTGCATAATTCCTGTTAAGATTATATGCAAAGAGTGGAGCTGATTCAGGAATTGAAATTTGAGACTGCCACTACTAGAATCAAAGCTACTCCAGACGGAGAGTATCTGATTGCTTCAGGTGCATATACTTTTTTGGTATATTTGTAACTGTGATGAAATAAATGTGTTCTTGGGTGCATTTTCGATGATTAGTTGTTTATTAAGGCATATATCCTCCACAAGTCAAAGTTTATGAGCTAAGACAACTTGCTTTGAAGTTTGAGAGACATTTGGACTCGGAAATAGTTGATTTTGAGGTAACTTCACTGCTCCATGAGTTGTGTCTAAACTTTTCTTGTTTCTGGTTCGATAACGTGTTTGCTGGCTCTACAGATATTGGATAATGACTACTCAAAGCTTGCCTTCTTATGTGTTAATCGTTCTATTAATCTACACGCAAAATATGGAAAACACTACAGTTTACGGATTCCAAGGTACTTTTTGCTTTGTTGGAATATAAGATAGATTTTATTATTTTCTTTTCGCCGAGAGTCGAGACATTTATCTGCACACGTGTAATTGCAGGATGGGGAGAGATATGACATATGATTCTTGGTCTTGTGATTTGCTTTGCGCTGCTTCCTCACCAGATTTATACAGAATAAATTTGGAGCAGGTACTTTTCAGTGAATTTTTATAGTTTTGGTCTTGTGACCTACTCAGTCTTTGTTTGGAGAATAGTTGGTGAGTTTTCACTTCTTTCTCTATAGGGAAGATTTCTCTCCTCACAGCACTCAATCCCCAGCGCTTAACGTTGTTTCTCGAAGGTTATTTTTCAAACTGTCATTTTGTTTTATTTCTTGATTTGATCTAGGAGATGATTAGATTTTGGTGCTCTTGATTATTGTTTTTGATGTTTAAGCGCTATTTTTTTGCCAGCAACCTCCATGGACTAGTCGCTTGTGGTGGTGAGGATGGTGCTGTGGAATTTTTTGATATGAGAATGAAATCATCTGCTGCTAGGATTAATGCGGTTACACATGGTGGTGATGCTGCTGCGGTAATTCCTTAACTTATGTTCCACAAAAATAGACGTCATTAGCTTGAACGTGATTAGTGAAAATTACATTGATCTATCTAATATTCTTGTGCATTTAATCCTCCAATAGGAGGTTACTGCTATAGAGTTTGATGACAGTGAAGGCCTTCAAGTAGCTGTTGGGAGTAGTGCGGGAAAGGTTTCATGCTATAATATTATTTTATTATCTGCTAGGTTTTTCACACAGGTTTGTTGATTTGACTATATAGCTTTCTTGTGTTGATTTGTTGCAGGTATTCATATATGACTTGCGTACATCAACTCCCATAAGAGTGAAGGATCACATGTAAGTATTACTGTGTTGGTACTAACTCAAAGTTAATCGTAGAAGCTACAAATTTAGGGTTTGCTTCCTCGGGGTTCATTATATTATCTGCAAAATGTGCAGGTACGAGAGCCCGATTTTGAGTATTAAGTGGCAACGGACTCTTAATACTGAACAAACTAAGTTGATAACTACTGACAAGCACATTGTTAGAATATGGGATCCAAACACGGTAAGCTTCATATAAGAACAGTTTTTACCTCGCAGTTTCTTACCAAAAAACAATTAATGTGACTAGATAAGCTTTTGATTCATCATATTTTGATTAGTTATCCCCAATTTGTATATGTCAGGGAGAAGGTATGACCAGCATTGAACCGACTCAAGGAGGAATAAATGACATTTGTGTGTTCCGTGGAAGCGGACTTATGCTTCTGGCTTTAGACTCTAGCCTAATCCCATCTTACTTCATACCTGAACTGGGTCCTGCCCCCAAATGGTGTTCTCCTCTTGAATATCTAACGGTATTTAACTAATACCATCCTTTTACAGGCTTATCATTCCAGCGAAGTGGCCATTGTTACAAACTCATTTCCCGTTTTATTTAATCTTTTTCTCAGGAAGAGCTTGAGGAAAGTGGACAGACAACTATTTACGATAATTACAAATTTGTGACAAAGGAAGATTTGGAGAAGTTGCAGCTAACTCATTTGATTGGGACAGATCTTTTGAAAGCACAAATGCATGGGTACTTTATAAATCATAATTTGTACAAAAAGGTGGGTCCTTGACGCTCATAAAACTTATAGCTGCGGGATAGTCTCTTTAATATTTCATCCTTATAAACCTTTTTCATTCTCTTTACAGGCTTTAACAGTGGCTGAACCTTTTGCATATGATGATTACATAGAACGCAAAAAGCAAGAGAAGCTAGAAGCAGAGCGTAGGCAGAGAATCACAGTTAGTATTTAGAATTTAAGCAGCTGTAAATTCACTATTTTTTTATTTATTTGCTACTTACGTACATCTCTCTTTCTCTGGTGCTTTCTGCAGAAGAAGAGAAGGTTGCCAAAGGTTAACCGTGATCTTGCAGCAATCATTCACAACGAGGAAGATGCAGAGGAAGGAAATACTGGTGAGGATGAGGAGGCCGCTAAGAAAGTGTCGAAGAAAAAGAAACCCAGACTTAGCCTCGAGAATTTCAAAGATAGTCGGTTTGACCAGATGTTCCAAAATCCGGTATTAACAAAATGCTTTTCATAGTGTGTTGTTTGTTTCTTTTTGTTGCATTACTACACATTATATCTAACCTATTCTTGTGAATCTCTGGTTTTTAGGACTTCCAAATTGATCCGGAATCATATGAATATGGTGTCCTACACCCTGTTGCTTCTTCGAAGAAGCAACCTTCTTTGTTAGATGAACACTTTGAAGCTGTAATGGATGAGGATGAGAACAACGATTCTGATACATCACAATCATCAGATGACGAAGCCGATGATGAAAACACAACAAGACCAAGCGAGAAATCGAAAAGTCCAAAGTTAGTTCTTTTTAACTACATTCCAAAATATGCATTTGAAACACACTATATTGTTTCAATTCTGATCTGATATTTGATGATTTGGTGTCAGGTTATTTGAAGTGAAAGATGAGCGGCACGCGGAAGCTTTTTACAACTGTGTTTCACTGGCTAAAGAAGACAATCTTCCCATGGGCGAACGTGTGAAGGCTATAGAGAACCGGCATGGCAACTTTGGAGCTTCGAAAGATGTCAAATTTGGTCCTGGAGGATCGCGGGAGATTTCATTCAAGGCGAGAAGCTCATCGAAATATAAAGAAGACAGAGAAGATAGAGACGATGAGGATGAAGACGGGCCAAGAAACAAGAGGAGAGGAGTTCAGTCTCTTGGACTGAAACCAGACAATGTTAGAGGCGGTTTCAGAGGTAGAGGAGGTGGCGGTTTCAGAGGGAGAGGTGGTGGTGATGGTTCTCGAGGAAGAGGTGGCCTTGGTAGACGTGGTGGTGGAAGAGGCCGGCGATGATAAAATGTAGCTTATGGGAATTGTAATATTATGTTTCGAAATTTTGGGGTCGCTTCAAAGAATCTTTAGAACTTAATTGATTCACATACACAATTTTGGAATATCTTTGACCTGTTCTCAAAATGGATAAATCTCCTATCAAAGAAAACACAATTTCCTTACTTGGATAAAGATGACCTTAAGTTGACTTGAGACTTGCCTTAACATACCATTGATCACCGACCCTTTTTACATCATCTCTAATATATTCCTCTATTTTTTACTCTATTAAGAATTTAAAAATAAAATTATGTTTTGATCCAATATATTTTTCTATTTTTACCGTAAATATTAATATTCAAAAAAATACTATGTTTTTATTATTAACACCTTTTATTGTTAAAAACTACAAATTAACTCTATTTATTTTAATTTTTCATAAATAAATTTTATTTTAAAATTTACCCAGTTTATTATTTTTAGACTAAAAAATATTTACTATTAAGAAAATGACATTACAACATATAAAAATAATAAAAACATAGTGGATTCTTGTTTATACATCACTACTACTATATTTTTCTCACAAATGATCAATTAATGCATTTCGAAGTGAAAAATGAGCTTTTTATCTTTAATTTTTCTAAACCGACCTTAAAACTCTTGGAATTGAATATTATCATCCCTTACTATTTGGACCTGTGGAGGTGGAGTTCTCTTTCAACTTCAATTGGTGCATCGAGATCTCGCTCATCTTCGATGATCATATTATGTAAAATTATGCAAGTAGTCATTATGTCATGTAAAACATTTTTTCTCAAAAACGTACTAAACCTTTCATAGTAGCGAAATGAGATTGTAGAACTCCAAATGCATGTTCTACATCTTTCATGCATGCTTCTTGTTTTGTAACAAAATATTTTTTCTTTTGACCCACTCGCTCGTGAATACTTTGCACCATGGTGGACCATTTTGGATATATACCATCAACCAAATAATAACTCATATTATATTATTTTTCTTGAATGGTATAATGAACAGGTAGAGCGATAGCGAAGTTAGAGAAAAGATGGGAAGACTATAACACATTGATATCATTGTTAGTGCACTAGCATTCTCAAATATGCATGCCATATTCAAAGATCATATGTTGCTTAATATGTGAAATTTAATTATAATTTATAATATTTAAATATTAATTAATATTTAAAATTTATTTTCTGTTTAGAAGTTAATAATCATTGTAATATTGAAAATCTAATTTAGATTTAGTGATCATTTATAATATTTAAATATTTTTAATGGTTAGATGTATCACTTATAAAATTATAACGACTGTTTTACAAAAAAAAAAGTCCATCTCTAAAATAGAGGAAGAAATACACTAAAATAGAGGAAAAAATAATATTCCTCTATTTTAAAATAAAAAATAGAAGTGAGTTTTTCCACTAAAATAACATTTAGTGTAAAAAATAGAGGTGGGTTGGAGATGTTCTTAAATGAGTTAAATCAACAAGACTAACATTTCTTACATACATTAGTAAACAAATAGATTGCTTATGTATAGGCATACAACATCCAAGTTAGGCATGGGCATATGGTTATTCGTTTGGTTCAGTTTGGTTTGTTCGGTTTTCAGTTCTTTTAGTTCTTAAAATATAAGAACCAATGGATATTTTCTAAATTTGGTTCGGTCTTGGTTCGGTAATCTTCGATTCTTGTTCCAAATGGATACTTGAAATTGGAACCGAAGAAGAACCAAAATATATTTGGTTCTCAATCGGTTTCGGTTCCAAATGATTATTCAGCCAAAAACACTTAAATAACCATTTTGTTACAAAATAGTGTACATAAAACCGAACCAGAACCAAAAAAACTGTTTGGTTCGGTTCCATTTGGTTTTTTGGTTCTAGATTTTATGTTCAACTACTCTTACAAGTAATAAAAATTAAATAATGAATTAGTTCCGGCTCTACCTTCGGTTTTTGGTTAGGAACCGAACCGATAACCAAAGTTACTTAAATTATGGAACTGATCGGTTAATTTTTGGGAATTGAACCAGAATTAAAACCGAATTTTTGGTTCGGTTCAGTTCAGTTCTTTGATTCCGATTGTTTTGCCCAACCCTAATCCAAGTATTTGGGACGAAGAAGATGCTCGAAGCTGATTTCCACACGCCTCCCACAATCTTTTTCAGCTGAGTCATCTTTCAATATGTGAATTCTAGTCATTGTTATATCTGAGTGTGTTGCCAATACATGTAAGTATTCTTCTTTTAGGTTTACATAATTAGTCTACTTGTGATTGGGCCTAGGTTGACGCGTGGAACTCAGGTTTTGGCATGTGTCGACCTACGTTTTCAGATTCAAATATTTCCCTTTATAGCATTGCTTGTTTAATACTCATAATATACATTGTTGTATTTGTTTTATTTATATGACAGTATAGTTTGTTTATTTATACTAAATGACAGATCTGTTCTATTATCCGCGTTATATATACATTGGACATTTATATCTTACCTAAGTTCAGAACAATAACGCAACCAACATAGCTTTAAGCTTCAAGAGTAAGACAAGAATCTACAAGATTTGTCCTAATTTAAGCAAAAATGTGTGCATTGTTCCTCCATTGTTCCCAAACTTCGGTTGGCCATCTACAGGACAGTACCAGAGCTATTATGGTGCCGGAGACAACCTCAATAACGACACATTTCTTGATTTTCCGGTACTGGAGACTTATGAGATGGCTTGTCATCAGAACAGCTTTGGAGTTTCTGTTTCGTCTGAAGGAAATAAGATAAACATTAATCTGGTCGTGGCTAAGAAACTTAATCGCAATGCTAGTGAGCGTGACCGTCGCAAGAAGATCAACTCTTTGTTCTTATCTCTCCGTTCATGTCTTCCAGCCTCTGATCAACGGTAAGTAACAAATCTAATGTGTTTTGTGTGAATCTGAATCAGTTCATCTGAAAATTAAATATGGGCTTCCAAATCAAAATCAATTGACAATGAGTGAATTGACTTTTAAAGTATATTTATTAGGTCAGAGTGACTCCAACTTCCAATGTGGGATATCTCACCATCTAATACCATCCCAAAACGCTTATCTATGCATCCATAATATTGAGCTAACCCTTTTTCTTTACTTATTGCAGAAGAAGCTAAGCATACCTGTGACAGTTTCTAGGAGCTTGAAGTACATACCAGAGCTGCAAGAGGAAGTGAAGAAGCTAATAAAGAAGAATGAGGAGCTTTTAGTGCGAGTTTCAGGTCAAAGAGACATTGAACATTACGTTAAGCCCCAGGGCCGGCTCAACATATATGTGAGTCCCTAGGTAAATTTTTTATTTTTTATTTTTAATATAAATATTTTTGGCTTTATATTAACAAAAAAATTTGGACATTTCGTAGTTTTTTTTTTACATTTGGGCCATTTTTTGTTATTTAAAATTTTTCTGAGCCCATTTCTTAAGTTTTCAAAACAATTTTGGACATTTTTTACCCTTAAAAAAATTATAGGCCTTTTCTTGAATATTTTTTATATTTTTAACCCAAAAAAAAAACGTTTTGGGCCTTGGACGGTCGCACTGTCGGCCCGCCCTCCTTAGCCGGCTCTGTTAAGCCCCAACCAAAAGCGGTCGCAAGTTATGTCTCCACTGTTTCTACGACTCGGCTTGGAGACAATGAAGTGATGGTCCAAATCTCATCGTCTAAGATTCATAACTTTTCGATATCTAATGTGTTGAGTGGATTAGAAGAAGATGGGTTTGTTCTTATGGGTATTTCATCTTCATTGTCTCAAGGAGAAGGCTTTTCCATACTTTGCATCTTCAAGTGGAAGATATGGATGATTACAAGATAAATTGTGAACAGTCAAGTCAGAGAATGTTGTACTTGTATGAGGATTGTGGAAAGTCATTTAGATGATGATTTGGTATTGTTTCTTTTAGTTATGCTGTTGTCATTTTCTCCTGAAAATCTAACATTGTTGACCAAAGCTCTGTAATCGAGTTGTTTCGGTTTTTTTGGTCGAAGTCAATGATCGATTACTACATACTATTATGTGGAAACTGATTGAAAATTCATGATACAGCAATAATTTTTAACATTTGTCTACACTTCGATTAAGATTACCGGTTAGTAATTTAAATATTTAGTTTGATTCACAAACCTTTTGGCTTCTACTATTTTTTTATATTAAAGAGTCAATGATATGAGAAAAGGCAAAATATGGTACTTTATTACTCCTAGGATAGTAATAACTGTGTGCAACATTAAACTAAAGATACCTTGTTTTAATTTTGGTTCGCAAAGAAATAAATCTTTAGATTTGATTAATTTGTGTTTAGTAAAAAAGAAAGGTTTAAATTGTAAGATTGGTTTACTATGTGGAGGCTAGTTCAAATGCCAAAGAAGGCGGTAGAAGCAAAGTAGCTCTTAAAACCCTGCGAGCTTCTCCGTGGAAGAATCTTCGTTATGGCCAAGCAGTCACAACCTTTAATCCAACAGATCTGAGAAGATAAGATGGTCAAATCGACAGTGACGGCTTCACGGATGATGTTAGCGTTGTGCTTCAATGCCTCAACAGTTGATAAATGCTCGCTGAGAAGAGCCCGATGGAAAGTTATGATAGTACAACACTATCCATGTTTTGTAGTATTATGGGCTTCCAATTCAAAACCAATTGGCAATGAGTGGATTGGCCCAAATCTCATATATACTATAATTAATTCCACATCCTTAGCGATGTGGGACATTCTCACATGTTTGATATTCCAACATAAAACTCGTCTCCAGAGGAGGTAAGTGGTAGTGATGATAGCGAAGATATCATTGTCCTCGGAGAATACACCTTTTAATCATCACCCACCAAATCTTCAACCACAACTTTTTTTATCTCCATTACTGGATCCTTGTATATAAATTAAGTTCAATAACCAGACTACATATTTATAATATACGATTAATAAACTAGAAATGCTTATGTATAGGCTTACAACATGAAAATGCTTACAACATAAAGTTGTTTAGGACAAGGAATATTAAACACGCCCATAGCATCATCTCCCACGCGATTGGCACGTGCTCTCAACATTCTCACTAAGCTGATTCATCTTTCATCATGTAAATAATAATCAGAAATTTTCATTTTATAACCATCGATTACTCCAATATTAAAAATATGATAAGCGAAATTTTTATACTACACTATAATAAATTGTGTACTATTTTATTCTTATATGAGGCATATGCTTGTGCCAGAATGCTCATTTTTGTATTTAGAAGAATTGCTAACAATATTATCATCATGTTTTTATTTGTGTTGTATATATATTTTTAAATTTGTTACAATCTATTTATAGTTATCGGTATAAATATATTTGAACTTCCTCTTATTCATCCTAATTATCCCCTTTAGCTTGCAGAGTTGTTGAAGACTTGAGCCTTATTTCTGTTTCTTTACTTTCTTGCAGAAGAAGCTAAGTATTCCTGCGACGGTTTCTAGGACTTTGAAGTACATACCAGAGCTGAAAGAGCAAGTGAAGATGCTAATACAAAAGAAGGAGGGAATTTTGGTACAAGTATCGGGTCAAAGAGACTTGGAACATTGTGCTAAGCAGCAACCAAAGGCGATTACGAGTTATGTCTCGACAGTTTCTGCGACTAGGCTTGGAGACAACGAAGTGATGGTCCAAATCTCATCGTCTAAGATTCATAACTATTGGATATCTAATGTGTTGAGTGGTTTAGAAGAAGATGAGCTTGCTCTTGTGGATGATTCATCTTCAAGGTCTCAAGGAGAAAGACTCTTCTACACTCTGCATCTTCAAGTGGAGAAAATGGACAAGATTCATTGCAAAAATTTAAGTGAAAAGATGTTGTACTTGTATGAGAAATGTGAAAATCGTTTAACTAGAGGTGTTTTTGTTACATAGTTTATTATAAAAATCATAACATTTTAATTTTTTTTTTAAGTAGTATATATATATATACGTAAGCCACAAGAGAACCTAAGAAGGCCAAAAACAGAAGATACTCTTTCAATTATCCTCAGTGAAGACCTTGAAAATGAAATCACGGAAACGTCTCGAGTACAATCTCGGATCAACGGCTGAGATTGACGTAGGGTCGTACTGGATACTCTTGTAAGCGTGTTCGAGTTTCTTGCTGATGTCGTAGTCTTGAAGAATGTCTATGATTCCAAAGATCATGACAACTTCGTAGTATTCTCCTGTCGGTTCACCAACTAGCTGTAACTCATAGTCGCTTCTCCTCATTGTCCTCTCTGCTCGAGCTGGCATGTTGCCTCCAAGTCTAATACTAGCCCACCTGGAACAACAAAGCGCT
>JAKUCM010009542.1:0-16631 GCA_023374145.1 Lepidium sativum | reverse complement strand
AAAATCTAATGTCGGTATATACCGTTCTCTTCTCTATCTTCTTCTTCATGGAGCTTTAGGTTTACTAAAACGCACTCGTTTTGGCTATTCGTATGTGGAAATGGGTCTTCTTGGAGTTACAGTTCTTCTGAGTTTTCTTATCTGTTTGAGTTTAGGAACTACTGTAAATTCAGGCGAGAGTAAGTTCTTATATTGGTGCATGCTTCTTCAAGTTCAAATTTCTTATAAAGCTTAAAGGTTTCGTTTTTGGGGATAGAGCCATTTCAAGTGAAAGAAACGAAAAATTAGATTTTGAAAATTTCTAAAGAGTTTTGTGGTGAAAATGAGATCTGGGTACTAGCTATTTTTTAATTCTTTTCTTTTTTGTAATGGTTTTTTAACTTTCTGGGTCTTCTTCAGTAGAATCAAAAGAAGCATAATACATTAGGGTTTAAATTTTTTATATTCTTGGAAGTTAAATTTTATAAGGACTTTCTTTTGCTTCTAAACAACTGACAAAATATTTGTTTTTGCTGTTTTGTTTCTGTGCGTGTGTTTAATAAAATAACCTAAAAAAAGAAGCAACTTTGCTGGAGATTAAGAAGTCATTCAAAGATGTGAACAACGTTCTCTATGACTGGACAGCTTCACCTTCTTCGGACTATTGTATCTGGAGAGGTGTGACTTGTGAAAATGTCACCTTCAATGTTGTTGCTCTGTAAGTTTCTTCCGTTTATTTTGTGTTCAAGTTTCTTTCGTGTTGCTTGTTGAAAAGTTGTAATTTGTTTTGTTTCTTTTCTATGTTTTGTAGTAATTTGTCAGATTTGAATCTTGATGGAGAAATCTCACCTGCTATTGGAGATCTCAAGAGCCTCTTATCCATGTAATAGTTTCAAAGATAAATAAAGTTAATACTTTTATGTATTCTCTGGTATGTATGTGACTCACCGCCGATTACTTTTGTCTTCTGTGTTCGTTTTCTATATTCAGTGATCTGAGAGGTAATCGCTTATCTGGGCAAATTCCTGATGAGATTGGTGACTGTACTTCTCTACAAAACTTGTAAGAATCCCTAATTACGGTTCTTTACTTACAGATTATTTGATAAATGTTACTCTTAGAAGTTTAATGGTTGATGTGTGTTATGTTATTCATGAAGGGACTTGTCCTTCAATGAATTAAGTGGCGACATACCGTTTTCAATTTCCAAGTTGAAGCAACTTGAGCAGCTGTAAGTATCTAGTTGTTCTGCCCTCAGTTTTTATATGTAATTGCTAAATAAACTCATCATGTGGAATATAAACCCTGCCTTTTCCAGGATTCTGAAGAACAACCAATTGATTGGACCCATCCCTTCAACACTTTCTCAGATTCCAAACCTCAAAATTCTGTATGTTCCCTCTTAGAAGTACTTCTCTCCTATTTATTGCTTTATAGATGATTAGAGCTTGAAATTTGAGTTGGTTATGACAAATTCCAGGGACTTGGCACAGAATAAACTCAGTGGTGAGATACCTAGACTTATATACTGGAATGAAGTCCTTCAATATCTGTAAGTATTCATGTTTTTGAAATGTTTTTCAAAGTCCCTTCATGCCTAGTGATAACCATCGTCATATGATGAGCAGTGGAATGCGGGGAAACAACTTGGTGGGTAGCCTTTCTCCAGATTTGTGTCAGCTGACTGGTCTTTGGTATTTGTAAGTCAAGAATCTCATTTTGCTCATCTCATGAATTCATTTTCAAATAAGAAACCTGTGACATGGCTTATTTGTATGTATCTAATTAGCGATGTGAGAAACAACAGTTTGACAGGTAGTATCCCTGAGACGATAGGAAATTGCACTTCCTTCCAGGTTTTGTATGTACCTCTCTCTGTTCTATATATCAATACTGCTGTTAGATTACATGGGAAAATCTCCTCAACTGATTTGTTTATCATGAATCAGGGATTTGTCGTACAATCAGTTAACTGGTGAGATCCCTTTTGACATTGGCTTTCTGCAAGTTGCCACACTGTTAGTCCTTACCTCTGCTGTTACCATATTTCCCCAATTTGTGCAAATCTTCTGCTTTTGACTCTGTGGTGGCCTTTCTTATCTCTAAAAAGTAGACTGTTTTGTATCATCCTTTAGATCATTGCAAGGCAATCAGCTCTCTGGGAAGATTCCGTCAGTGATTGGTCTCATGCAAGCCCTTGCAGTGTTGTAAGTACTTATCTTCTAACTATGTAAGCTAATTCGAACATTTTTGTGAACTTAAACGTTTTGCTTTCACAGAGATCTAAGTGGCAACTTGTTGAGTGGACCTATCCCTCCAATTCTGGGAAATCTTACTTTCACAGAGAAATTGTAAGTATTTACCTTTATAGTCTCTTCACTATACACTGTGTGGAAGTTCAAATAGCTTCGAGGTCTATAATGACAGAATATACAATACATAAGGACTTTCACTACTATACATGGAAGTCAAACGTTCATAAGTGTATAGGTTTCAGTTTGCATTCATATATGATTTATACCATGCTAATGATAGTTATTATCATTTTGGCTTCATCTATAGGTATTTGCACAGTAACAAGCTGACTGGTTCAATTCCACCTGAACTTGGAAATATGTCAAAACTCCACTACCTGTAAGAAAGCAACTTTTACTTCACCCCTCTTTTGTTGGACTGCTACTATCAATTTTTAATTCATCATCAACAATTCGTAAAATATTTTGCAGGGAGCTCAATGATAATCATCTTACAGGACATATACCACTGGAACTTGGGAAGCTCACTGAATTATTTGATCTGTAAGTAATTTTCCCTATGCTTGACATGTTTTGATGTTCTTATACTGATGTGGACTATTTACATATAGTAATGTAGCCAACAATGATCTAGAAGGACCTATACCTGATCATCTAAGCGCCTGTACAAACCTAAACAGCTTGTATGTGTCTTTCTTTTAAAATTTAAAATTGGAATTTTCAATATTATTGCTTCTGTATAATTTTCTATCTCATTAATATAATTTCAGAAACGTTCATAGGAACAAATTTGATGGAACTATACCTCGAGCGTTTCAAAAGCTCGAGAGCATGACTTACCTGTAAGTCTTGACACTTACGACTTCAAATTGGGGGAACATGATCTTTCTGATATCTTATATGAATATTATAGCTCTTCAGCTTTGTATTTGCATTTTAAAGCCATTAATTACCTGTAACATTTGGCTGTTTGCGATATATTGGTTCAACCAGTAATCTCTCCAACAACAATATCAAAGGTCCGATACCAGTTGAGCTATCCCGTATCGGTAATTTGGATACATTGTAAGTTTTCTTGTTCTGTAAAGTATATGCTTCATATGTGCCTTGCCATATGGTTGTTTATTTTTCTCTGTGACAACTGTAGGGATCTTTCCAACAACAAGATAACTGGCACAATTCCTGCTTCCCTCGGTGATATGGAGCATCTTCTCAAAATGTGAGCATCCATGAAACCTCCACTTTCATGTTTAACTTTCAGTCAATGGTTAAGGTAATTTGGCCTTTCTTGTTATAGGAACTTGAGCAGAAACCATATAACAGGTGTAATTCCAGGTGACTTTGGAAATCTAATAAGCGTCATGGAAATGTAATAATCATCTTCTATTTGCTTTACCAGAATTTTCTATAGCTCACATTACTGTTCTAATTTATGTATGTTTATTGTCTGTATTGGTTGCAGAGATCTTTCAAATAATGATATCTCGGGTCCAATTCCAGAAGAACTTAACCAACTGGAGAATATGTTTTTGCTGTAAGCATTGTTTGTCTTACCTCTTCTAAACTGTTGTGAAACTGTTTGTTTTTGTAGAAAACTCGAAGATACAACTTTTGTAAATTGTATCTATACAAAAGAAAAGCGCATAGACATAGGGGGTTGATCATATATCTAATATTGTGTTTCTTCAAATTGCAGAAGATTGGAAAATAATAACTTGACCGGTAATGTGGATTCATTAGCCAAGTGCATCAGTCTCACTGTATTGTAAGTAGACACCATTGGTTCTGGATCACATTTTTCCCTCTTTGTGCATCTTGTGCAAAGAATTTAACCAGAGAAATCTTACCCAATTCATATAGGAATGTATCCCACAACAACCTAGTAGGCAATATCCCTAAAAGCAATAACTTCACCAGATTTCAACCAGACAGGTACTGCAACTAAGCAAGTTTTGGTTTTCCGCATATATTGTTCTGTTACCTAGTCATTGACAATAACTTTAATTTATATCTTCTTTTTTTTGTTTTCTCTAAAGCTTCATTGGAAATCCTGGTCTTTGTGGTAGTTGGCTAAACTCGCCTTGTCATGTTTCACATCCAAATGTGCGAGGTAATTATACTCTTCTAGAAGATGCCATTCCCATAATATAAGAGAAAAAAACCTTTTGGTTTTTATTCTATTTTTCATTTTCTCTGCAGTGTCAATTTCAAGAGCAGCAATTCTTGGGATAGCTATTGGGGGACTTGTGATCCTCCTCATGGTCCTAATTGCAGCTTGCCGGCCGCATAATCCTCCTCCTTTTCTGGATGGGTCACTTGACAAACCAGGTTAACTTGCCTAATCTCTTATCAAATGTTCTCTACCTTCCACTACAATAATCCAATAGCTAATTCTGAAATTCTTGGTGATATCAGTAACCTATTCAACCCCGAAGCTTGTCATCCTTCATATGAACATGGCACTCCACGTTTATGAGGATATTATGAGAATGACAGAGAGCCTAAGTGAGAAGTATATTATTGGGCACGGAGCATCAAGCACTGTATACAAGTGTGTTTTAAAGAACTGCAAACCGGTTGCCATTAAGCAGCTTTACTCTCACAACCCACAATCAATGAAACAGTTTGAGACCGAACTTGAGATGCTAAGTAGCATCAAACACAGAAATCTTGTGAGCCTACAGGCCTATTCCCTCTCTCCCTTGGGGAGTCTTCTGTTCTATGACTACATGGAAAATGGCAGCCTCTGGGATCTTCTTCACGGTAAGTCTCATCCCCCAAAAAGCAAACTCATTTGATTATTCTGTTGCATGATATCTTGTGTCTTTGTTTTTTATGAAGGCCCCACAAAGAAGAAAACACTTGACTGGGACACAAGGCTTAATATAGCATATGGTGCAGCACAAGGATTGGCGTATCTACATCATGACTGTAGTCCAAGGATCATACACAGAGATGTGAAATCATCCAATATTCTATTGGACAAGGACCTGGAGGCTCGTTTGACAGATTTTGGAATAGCAAAAAGCCTGTGTGTGTCCAAATCACATACTTCAACTTACGTAATGGGTACAATTGGTTACATAGACCCAGAGTACGCTCGCACTTCACGCCTCACTGAGAAATCAGATGTCTACAGTTACGGAATTTTGCTGCTTGAGTTGTTAACCAGAAGGAAAGCTGTTGATGATGAGGCCAATCTCCATCATCTGGTTTGTCCCTTACCTCTTTTTTATTTCTGGTTTGAATTAGTTTTTAGAGTTTAGGATGTTTGATCTTGTGTTCAATCACTTCTGTTTGACAGATATTGTCAAAGACAGGGAACAATGCAGTGATGGAAATGGCGGATCCAGACATCACATCGACATGTAAAGATCTCGCAGTTGTGAAGAAGGTTTTCCAACTAGCGCTCCTATGCACCAAAAGACAGCCTTTCGATCGACCCACAATGCATCAGGTGACGCGTGTCCTCGGCAGCTTCATATCGTCAGAACAACCACTTGTTTCAGTAGCCACATCTGCCACACTTGCTGCTTCGTGCTATGTCGATGAGTATGCAAATCTCAAGACTCCACACGCTGTCAATTGCTCTTCTATGAGTTCCTCTGATGCTCAACTCTTTCTTCGCTTTGGACAAGTTATTTCTCAGAACAGTGAGTAGTTTGAATTACTTGCTTCTAGGTGGGAAGTTACTAAAACGGTATTTGGCTTTTTGGCGGGTACAAAATTAATGTCTCATGTAAAAATGGTCCTCTGCCATATTTTCGAAGACAAGCGTGTGAATATATTCTCAGACTCCTACTTAGACTTGCTAAAAGCTCATGACATAATTCTGTTCCGTGCAACATGTTTTGCTGCCACGTGAAATAAGCTCATGAGTTGTATGATAACCAAGAGTTAGAGCTGAATCCGGTTGGGGCGCCGCATTTGTAATATTAGCCTTCTTCCATTCAGATATGGATCTTCTGCAATTACTTATACGATTCCCCAAATCCACGCTACTGTGCCCTCTTCTCCAAGCTTGCAAAACTGTATCTTTAAACCCTTCCTTACGAAACAGCCTCTAATCATATCCTAATTCTCCCCACCGATTACTCAATTCCTGACTACATCTGACTAAAACTGGGCGGTGATGAGACCCACCAAATGGGAAAAACTCAGCATCAGACGCAGCCATTCATCATTAGCCATGGCTCTATCTAAACTACTCCAAACAGTATAAGATTGATCACCAACAGACTTAAGATCATGTAATTTACAAATATTTAGCATCTTACAAATAATTACCCTTTGATTTCATTAAAGTCACCTATTCTTAACCACGGAACCTCTATGAATTATTATTTCTTGGGGCTGGATCTTCAAAAATTTATTCAATTTGCACGCCAGCATATGCTGCATGAACTTGCTCATCAAAGATTTCTTCAATATGAACACTAGTGATTGGTTCAGGGACAAATTCATCACCCACATGTCCAGAATCTCCCTCCAAAGAGTGGTCTCCACCATGAGTCACTATCAAGCAATCCCCCACATAAATAAAAATTACTCTACACATGCAGACTCGATATAAAAATTATACTCTAAACGATGTAAACTTTAACTGACTCGACTAGACTAGATATGAACTTGACTACACTAGACAGACTTTCGAAAGTATAAGCGAAAATGTAGTTGTATTTGATAGGTTGCATTTTCAGCTTTGAACCTATCATTTTTAATAAATGTCGCATTTACTTGATCGGGAGGCGAACATGATGTCTTGAACCACCCGGACTATAATGTAAACCTAGACAACATGTCTTGCGCAACAACATTTTCTAGTAGAGTTTTGTACTTCCTGGTTTATTGTGAGTGAACTTGGAGAATTTAGCCTAATTCTCGTTCTCCTAGAAACGACCACATTTCACACTCACTAGGTGATCTGCCATTAGTTTCATTTCAGAAGTATCCTGTCATACGCCACTATTATGAAACTATGGAATCATTAAAAGTTAATACTTATCCTTATACACACAAATGACACTGTTTATCTTTGGAGGAACTGGGTATAGACAAAAAGTCTTACAGTGCTCAACTATTTCATTTGATTTAGTTTTCCCTTTGAGCCTACATCTCGGGATCTCCAGTCACGTAGGTGGAGTGTCCATCAAACTTCATCTTAATTTGTTGGCTTCAAACCCATTCCTCTTGAATATTTTAGAACTTGTTCCCGTGCCAACCATGTGGTTAACAGATCCACATTGATTACTCCGGTTGTGATCAAGTTCCTAATGGTTTTATGATGTCTTCTAATATGACGAGACTTACCATTATACAAATTGTTATGTGCCCGAGCAATTGCTGATTGGCTATCACAATTCATGCAAATAGCTGACAATGGTTTATCCCACTCGAGGATATCTTCGAACCAGTTCCGAAGCCACTCTGCTTATGCTGCCGCTGCGTCAAGAGCTATGAACTCTGACTTTATAGTGGACCTAGCTTGAACTTTTTTTTGGAAGATTTCCTTGACACGGTTGCACCCTCAAGCGTAAAGATGTAAACACTCGTTGACTTTCAGTTTTTGGAGTTGAATATCCAATTTTCATCGATATATCCCTCCAAAGTTGTAGGCTCTTTACCATAGTACAGGCCATAGTCCTTTGTATAACGTAAGTAATTCAATACTTTAGTTATGCATTTCCAATGTTTATGTCCTGGATTACTTGTGTAGTGACTAAGTACATTTAGTGTGTGCGCTAAATCGGGTCTAGTACAATTTGTTATGTACTTCAGACTCCCGATTACTCTCGCATACTCCACTTGTGATACTGCTTCACCAAAAATTTTCTAGAGATGAAGTTGAGCATCGACAGATGTTTTTGCTGTCCCACTTGAGTAAGTCTTAAACCTTTGAGGTATACTTTCAGCATAATGGGCTTGGGATAAGGTAATACCTTCAGTTGTCCTAATGATCTTAATCCCTAGGACTACATCCGCAAGTGCCATGCCTTTCATATCAAACCTCTGTCTAAGCATGTTGAGCATATCATCTACGTATAAGCATAGAAGGACATATCCATATCGAGTACATTTTGCGTAGTTACATTTATCGCACTCGTTTATGTTGAAGCCATTTGCTTTCATTACATTGTCAAACTTCTCATGCCATTGTTTTTGAGCTTTTTAAGTCCATACAATGACTTTACAAATCTACACATTTTGTTTTCTTGTCCGGGAACTATGAACTCTTCATGTTCTTTCATATAAATCTCCTCTTCTTATTATCCATTTAGAAAAGCAGTTTTCACATCCATTTGATGAATTTCTAGGCCTCTTAATGCTGCTATTCCAATCAGCATTCTTATTGAAGTTATTCTCGTTACCGGAAAATAAGTGTCAAAATAAATTCAAGCCTTCATTTTGGTGGAATCCTTGTACCACGAGCCTAGCTTTGTGCTTATCTACCTAGCCATTAGTTTTCAATTTTGTTTTAAAAATTTACTTATACACGAGTGCTTTAAAACCTTTAGGAAGATCAGTTAACTCATAAGTATGATTTTGCATAATAAATTCCATCTCACTATTGAGGGCTTCCTTCCAGAAAGGTGCATTTGGTGTAGTCATGACTTATATGAACATTCCAGGTTCGTTCTCACAAAGAAAAATCATAATGAAATCATCACCATAATATTTCTCCTTACGAGCTCTCTTGCTACTTTTAGGTTCATCTTTTACCTCCTCCACAACTTCAAGAGCTGAAGTGTCGGAAGGGCTTGCTTCACATGCATCTTTTTGCTCATGTGTCCTCTTAGGATGTGATTTATCTTTACACGGGAACACATGTTTGAAGAAAGATGTGTAGCGTGATTCCATCATAGTATTTGCATGGATATCCGGGATGTCCGATTTATGGACCAAGAACCGATAAACATTACTGTTATGCGCATATCCAATGAAAATACAGTCCACAGACTTTGGTCCACGAATCCACCCTTGCTCATCAGAGTTCCGGAAATCATATTCTTAACACCATTGAACCCTTTCCTTCAATCTTGGAGACAACCTTATTACCCATAAGAAGTGCCTATTCAGACATGCTCCATTGATAGGTGTTGAACATCGACATATCATTGTAAATGTGGGTTGTGGCACGAGTATCGTATCACCACTCCTTGGTTATCACATGGTAATTGTTTGCCTCCATGACTACGCAAAGGCCTTGCCTTCCCCCTTGTAGTCCATGTTTTTGTTGTGAACAACCACATTCACGCTGTGTTCTTTGACTTGGAACAACCAACTTGGAGGAAGCTTCTCGATAAAGCAGTGAAACCGTGAAGATCTCACAAATCGACATTCCCTCCTATGTGACTTCTTGAAAAATCCGCTAGAAAACCTCAACTTGCGCGGAGACCCCTTCGGCGTCTATTACCAAGACCCAAGACCTATGAACCAAGATCCAATATCCGAGCCCGGCCCGGCCCGGCACGGCGGTGCGCGCATGTGGTTTTTCCATCCTTACTTCATAGTGTTAGCCTTTTGAACAATAACATAAACATGTCTTAATATATATATATATATTATCTCTCAAAATTAAGCCAAGCTTTCTTTTGTGTGGGACAAATGACATGTTTTTCCATTAAATATAATGTGTTTATGACATGTCATTTACATATGTTGCAGCTCCTTTCACGATGTCTTGAGTTTTAAGTTATATAAGGATTAGAACGATATCTTGAGTCTTTTTTGTTCGATTTTTAGTCGTTAAATCAAATTTGTTGTTTTCTCATGGTTTTTGAGCTTATAACCGGTATTAGATTGTAAAAGAAGCATTTGGAATCAGAACTCAAAGAAATGTGATAATTAAGAAAGTTGTGATGGTCGATCCAACAAGATCGATTCAACTCACATAAAGTTTACGGAGAGCATAGATAGATCGATCTTTATTAGGATTGGTTTGGTTTGATCCAAGTCTCATAAAGTTTTCTGTGTACTCAGATCGATCGATCAAATCCACAAAATATCTGTCGCACTAGTTCTGTTTCTAAATTTCGTTATTTCATATGAAAACCTTTACATTAACAGAATTTAATGAAATATGGACACAATGAACACCACAAAAAGGATAAGATGAAGGATCATACAACCATAATTTCTAAAGAAATATTTATTATCGTTAAATACTTTTATTATTTTTTTCATCCACAGTAAAAAATAAAATTAATAAAGGATAGGACAAGCATAAAACTTTAAAAATACTGTGTAGTTTCACATATATTTTACTAAATAAGCATAATTAAAGTATTTATTTAGTGCTGTTTTTAATGGATTTTACAGCATCAAAATGATATAAAATCTTATCATTATTAATAGGCCTTTTCATAAAATTATTCCACTTTAGGAAAATATATTATATATTATTTTTGTCCTCTGGAATCATATAATGTTATGTTTAGTTTTGGTATCTTACAACAAAATTTAGACTAAAGTTAAAATAAATCATAATTAAGATGCATATTCACTAGTGTCTTGTGGGATTTTAATGCAATAAATTGGAATATGTGAAACCAAATCCAAACACTACAATTAATACATAATAAAAGCTATTAGATAACAAAATAATGTAATGAAGATTCTTCATTAATCATATATTTGATGACTCTAAGATCATTTTCCTCCAAATCCAATTTATATATGCTTTATGCAAAGAAAACAAAATGAAAGAAGAAAAAAAATGGGGAGAAAGAAAATAGATTTGAAAAGAATAGAAGACTCGAAAGAAAGAAGTAGCAAATACTCAAAACGCAAAAATGGTTTATTAAAGAAAGCAAACGAAATTGCATTATTATGTGATGTTGATATGGCTTTGCTTCTCTTTTCTCCTACCGAAAAACCAACTCTTTTTCAACCTAATTCCAGGTTTCTGAAATGATATTTTCTTTTGTTTTTCTTCTTTTTTTTTTGTTAAAAAAACATTTTTTGTTATAATTAGTTACGAAAACCTAATAAGTACTTGAGAATATATATATTTTACATGTTCACCTTAGAAATAATATAATAAAGAACTGAACTATTGCAGTCTTAAGGGGTTTTCTAGTTTTATTAATGATGTTTTTCTTTATTACTAATGTTTCACAACATGTGTATGGTGAATTTTATGGTCTTAGAAAGTTTTATTTATTTATTTTATATTTCTAGAAAACAATTTTTATATAAGATAATAAGCATAATTAAACATGTTATAGACATACCGTAAAACCTGCCGTCATATCTATAATCACGAGTTATTCCATTACAAAATAATTGGAACATTAATAGAACGTATTAATCCGCATTGACACCTTTAACCAGTCTAATTTGAAATATAAAGTGTTATATTGGAATGTTAGTTTATTTGTTGTCGATACAAATTAATTACCAATATTTGCTAATGAAATTGCAGACCCCTTAGTAGTACTTTGGGAAAGCTTTCCATGCTTGCATTACAAGAACAAGAAGAAAGGTTTGATCTTTATAAGTTTTATACAATTATTTAGTAATTTCATTGACATGGTTTTGTTTTGATCAATATATGCAATGGTCGGTGTTATCTTTACGCTTTTAGGAGAGCTTATACAAAAAAGGTACTCATCACTTTACAGTTTATTGATTCTTTAATTTACTTGTCAACTTCATATCTACAATCACAAAATATTTCTTTACTTGAGCTGTTATGACAGTAATTTTGTGATTAAAATAATGGTCAGAAACTTGTGATGTTAGAATATGATTTTTATTATTAATTTTATTTATCGGGAACCAATAATTTTCCTAATAAATTATTATGAATTTGTTTTATAATAATTAGTGATAAAATTATACTCGGTTTATTTTTCACAAATCTCATCATATTTTAATTATAAATATAAGTATGTGACAATAGCATTGTAATTATTTACAAATAATTACTATCTGTTATAATAGTTATATATTATAATCAAATATGTGTTGTTATGATAAAAAAAATTACAACTTAATAAACAAATTTAAAGCTTTTGAAAGCATTTCAAGACATACAATTATTTCGTAGTTTATTGGTTATCTTAGTTTATGTATGTGATTATGAATCTATCTTTCATAAACAAAAAACGCTCAGAGATAAAATTTATTTGAATAAATCATAAATATAGTTATATTATATTTGAAGGGAAAATGAACTTGCCAAATTATTATTTTCTTAAAAAATAAACATTGTTTTTTCAATGTATAGACGTTGATGAAATTGTACAACAGCAATACAAAAAACTCCAAGGGAAATTATCAAACTGATCTTTTGTCACCCCAAAGGTACTATTATTCTCTTATACAACATATACTATACAAAATATATCCCTATTTAAAATGTGTTGAAAGTTTATTTTTGTACTATATTCATTGCAGAAATAAAGTGCTTCAGGTACCCAAATAAACTTTTTATTACATTTCTTATTTAAAAATATATTTTAAATACATATATATAATTCCTTTTTTGGTTTTAATATACATATATAATTCTGTATATATGCATATACACATTAAACAAATATAATAATTATCATTTAATTTTAGGAAAATGGTAATAAGCTAACTCAACTGAGAGAAGTCAAAGAATTGCTTGATGAGAAAAAATCAATTTTGAGGTACTGATAATAAAAACAGGATTGAAGATTTTATTACACTATTTTATTAATAATTCTAATCCATTATTTTTTCATTAATCTATTAGATACTGGCTGAATCCAAATGAAGTTAATGATTTGGGAATACTTAAAATCATGGAGAAGTTTATAATCTCTTCTCTCTACCAAACAAAAGCGGTATTAGAGGTGATACAAATTAACAGATAATAATAAAATATTATCATTCTAAACAAAATATTAATTAGAAATTGACACAAAAATCATTTTGTTTCAGAATAGAAGGCAAGACTGGAAATCTCCCATATGATATATCAAATATTTGTATTTACCGGATTGAAGATCATAAATAATATTATATTAGGTAAATAAATTAAATAAAAAATATAACACAAAACTTATCAAAAGAGCCAAGTTAAACACTGCACTCTAATAATTGTTTATTAAAAAAGGAATGTATAGTTGACTTCTGATTAGATTTTGAATTTTGAGTTGACTAAATCAATTACACATGACTTTAATTTTATTAAAGAAACAAAATTAACAACGTTTTGTCCCGTTAATTACTAGTGTAAAGTGAAACGGTGTGTTTCATAGAATTTATTTACGGGAACAAAATTAAAAAATTAGTGAAAGAAACCCTAGATCCCAAATCGATAAAAAATCCCAAATCATCTCCTCCTCAGAAGCTTCATTGTCTCGTTTCGTCAATAGTGATCTCAAACTCGTCAACACAGTCCAATATTCCATGAGGAGATTGTTTTGGTTTTCCCACAAAGTGTGGATGCGAATTAGATATAAAAATCTTGACACCTAAGACACACAAAAACCCAAGTCGGCCATTTTTTGGATGTTCAAATAGAAAGCAGGTATAAATGCATTTGTCTTATAACTGTTTGCAACGTTTTTGACTTATGTGTTAGAATCACTTTTTCAAATGGGTTGAGGAAGCTATGTATGAAGAAGTTGAGGCAACTTTGCCAAAAGTGCATCTGATTGAAACAGAAATTCATACTGCAAAATCTAAGGTCCAAGATGTGAAGATGTTGATTAAAGAAATAAAGGAAGATGTAGATGGTAGTAAAATAACAATGAAGCATCTCAACATGAAGATGAAATGTTTTTTTCATTGTAATTGTTTGTTTCTTAATTGTTGTCATTGTCTATGTCAAATACTTCGTTGAAGGCAAAATCATGTCATTATCAAGCATGTAATGTATTAGTGTATTGAGATGAGACAATGTTCTTTGGTTGTAATGGTGATGTAGTAGTTCAAACTTTTTGCTTCATATTTGTTCTGTTATTTTTGTAATGGTAAACAATACAATAACACAATTAAAATGAGACAATAAAGATGAAAAAATTAAATGCAACTTTCAGTCTTTATGACATTCAACACCATGAACCATACCATGTTTCCTCCCGAATGTCTTTACGGTAACGGACAAACTCTCCAACCTCATTTAAGGCTTCATGTAAAGGGTTAACATGATGTTGTTGTCCCAACACCGACTTCAGTAAGAAAACGTGGAAGACCGGGTGGATGCAAAACGATTGCGGCAAGGCTAAGCAATAAGCCACTTGACCAATATGTTCCAGTACCTCGAAGGGTACATATTATTGAGCTACTAACTTCTGGCAAAGTCTCTTAGTGATTGATTCTTATCTGTAAGGTCGTAGTTTGAGATACACATTATCGCCGACGTTGGATTCCAAATCCCTTCGATGTTTATCAGTTGCGTTCTTCATCACATCTTGAGCATGTTGCAGGTAGTGTTTTACTTCTTGTAACATCAGATCGCGTTCATGCAGTGACTTCTCCAATTCAAAGTTAGCCGTAGAACCTTATTTAAAAGTAATAATGTGACGAGCCTCACGACCATATACAACTTTGAATGGAGTTGTATGCATAGTAGAATGGTAAGAAGAATTATACGAAAACTCCACCAACTCATAAATGTATACCATTTTTTTGGATGAGCCGAAGTGAAACAACGCATATATATCTACAATGTTCGATTGCCCACCCTGCAGAGAATCATGATATTCCGACAGTAATATGGGAATAAAGGATGCTGTGCTCGGAAGAAGTATTATCCCCTTGTAATTAAGCTAATTGTTCCGCAACGAGTACACCGTCGATGATAACTGACCAGCCAACACTTGAGCATGCAATGTCTAAATCACCACATTATTGTCTAACTCTTGATACAACTTCAGTCATATCCAAGGATCTCGGAATTGTCATAGCGAAGAGGGTTGAAGATGAAACCGTCTCAAGAGGTAACATACACCTTGACAAGCCATATGTAGCCTTATTTCCAACCCCTGATTTATATTCAATGGAGAAGTTATATACCAACAGCTTTGTAAGCCAGCTTTGGCAACCCATAGATATTTCCCTTTGCTCCAGCAAAAACCTGAGACTTTTCTCATCTGTTCTCACCACAAACGCCTCTCAAACAAGTAGTGCTTCCATTTTAACATTGCTACCACTATTACCATAAGTTTTCTTACATAAATGGATTTCCTTTGCGCTCAACCCAATACCAGAAGCATTACCCTCCACTATAAATTTTTTGGAGAAGTTAGGCAGAGACCACATGATAACATAATTTTTACTCTATTGTCAAATTCTATTATACTTGTACGTCGGTTGTAGTATAATAGGTGTCAATCCAACTGGGAATGTAATTATCAACCGGGATGCAGTTAACTACTCTAATTCAAGCCAATCAAAGTGTGGTTTCTCTAACAACCTAAATTCGAACCCTTAAAACGAAATTAAACAAGCAATGCAATTGTAAATAATTCAAACAAGGCAATAAACAGCAGAATATCAAATAGAATTAACGCAAGGTGAGAAAGCAGGATCCTGAGGAGTGAGTTTCATAGATCAACGTGACTCTTAAGTTAACTAGGCGCTTGATATCACTCAATAGAGCTAGTCTCTAGGCAACGAGAACACAAATAATGAGTCCACTCTCGTGGTAAACAAACTCGAGTAGACTACTAACAGACCCTATCACCATAGGCGTTTGATAATCTAGTCGGAATGAACGATCAACTCGCTTAGCGCCGATTCACACCTCAGACATTCGATCCCTCGAGCTGAGCATGTCAATCTCTGAAGTGGTTCAGTCTGACGCTCTACCAAACACCCATCGATGCTTAGAGCGTCTCAGAACAAGCCTCAGTTGATCAGAATGAAACTGGTGATGATAACACCAAATCAGAAAAGACTTACATAAATCTAACCCTAAGCGCCTTAGAAAACCTAAGTATCACGTATACCTAACTCATCCTCAGGAACCCTAAATGACTACTCAGAACACATAAGTTTAACAACCAAACACGAATTCAGGGTTTGAATGCATCAATAAAGGACTCGAACAAGGTATGAAATCAACGATTAACGTAAAACTGAATTGCATAAAATAAACTCGAAAATCATAGAGTTGGGTTCGATTACAAAGCTCTAAGATCGCAAGCAAAATAAATTGTAAAAACTAGTGTCCGAGTTTTTGCAACATGTAAGAATATTAATACTAAACTCATAGCAAAACCCTAGATGAACTCGGTCCAAAGAGTAGTGGATTTTAGCCTTGGTTTGGCCCAGTGAGGAATGGACTCCATTCTAGGCTCGAGCGTGGGCCTGAAAGTGGGCTCGACCTTGTATGGAAAAGGGGCTCGATCAATGCTCGAGTTGAGCTCGAGCTGGGGCTCGATCAAAGCTCGAGCTTGGGGCGTCCCAGAACAC
>JAKUCM010009541.1:0-24432 GCA_023374145.1 Lepidium sativum | reverse complement strand
AGAGAACGGAAACAGCAAATCAAGTTGTTGATGTCCCTCTATTCTCAGAGGATCATCCAGTCAATGTTCCTCCTGCTTCTCTCTCAAAACGAGTTTCAAAACTCCCACCACATTTGACTGACTACTATGTGAATGTCACAAACACTAAAGTTCTTTATCCTCTTGCAGATTTCTTATCACATGACAACTTATCTGAAGAGTACAGCAAGTATGTGTGTGCAGTCATGAATTTTGGAGAACCCACAACCTTCAATCAAGCTAAGAAATACGACGAGTGGCTGACAGCAATGAATGAAGAGTTGAGAGCATTGAAAGAATCAGACACATGGAGCATCTGTTCCCTGCCTTCAAACAAAAAGGCTGTCGGGTGGAAATGGGTCTACAAGACAAAATTGAATGCAGATGGAACATTGGAGATACACAAAGCGCGGTTGGTAGCAAAGGGGTACACACAGCAAGAGGGGGTGGATTTCACGGACACTTTTTCACCTGTGGCCAAGATGACAACAGTCAAGACACTTCTTGTTGTAGCTGCTGCAAAACAATGGAGTCTTACTCAGCTGGATGTATCTAATGCCTTCCTAAATGGGAATTAGATGAAGAAATCTACATGAAGTTGCCGCCTGGTTACACTCTCAAGAATGGAACAGCACCTCAGAATAATACAGTCTGTAAACTTAAAAGATCTATATACGGCCTAAAGCAGGCGTTTGTTTCTTTCAAAATTTTCAGGTATTTTTTATTCTGTTTGTATTTGTATTCCAATGGGTTCTTTAACTCTCTCTTTGACTCTATCTCCTGTTTTCTTGAGAATATGATATCCGATTTCTGTATGGGGCTGAGCTTTACAACTATGAAGCCTTTTAGAGCTCCTTCCCGTTGAGCTGAATCACACAGTCCTGAGAGGACAATACTGCAAAGAATAAGTTGTTAAGGAGAAATCATATATCCTTGTCTTATTCCTCTATAAGGTATAACTTTTCCTTTTGATGTTCCATTAATTAGAAAAGAGAATGTAACTCTGCTCATACATTGCATGATCCAGCCTCTCCAAATAGGATGAAAACCTAGCCTCTCCATCACCCGATTTAGAAAATCTCATTCTACTCTATCAAAGGCTTGGGACATATTTTTCTTTATTGTCATGGCTGCATTGAACTTTTTCTTTAGAATTTTTCAGGAAATGTAGCATTTTGTGATTAATAAGCACACTATCAGATATAAAATCATTTCGGCATGTAGGCCGATTGACTCTCAAGGATAAGTAGACGAGGCAAGCCTTTTGGTGCTTAGAAAGGAGCTTTGAGAAAATTTTATTGTAGACATTGCACGGGGCAGTTGGTCTGCAATCTGCTGTTGTTTTCGGATTCTGCTTCTTAAGTATTAGCCTGATGTAAGTTTTGTTTATGTTTGCAGGGAACATGCCAAACTCAAAGATGCTCTGGATTTCTTTAACTAATACTGACCCCATGATCTCTCAGTTTGCTTGGCAGAAGCCATCTACAAAACCATATGGGCTAGGCGCTTTACCGGGTGAATTGCAAAGAGAGCCTTTTTAACTTTCAAGCTGCTTGGTTTTGCAATTAGTTTTTTATTCAAACATGCTGTGATTTTTGGTTCCAGGGCCTTTTCCAATATGATGATATCTCCGACTACTTGGGATTGGAACAACTCATCGAAGTACTCATTAAGGACCAATGTAATTTCATTTTCCTTATTGAAGTTATGTCCATTGTTATCTTTTATAACGTTAAACCGCTTCAAAGCTCTTCTCTTTTTTATGTTAGAACATGTGAGCCTTGCATATTTTGGAAATCACTTAGATTATCTTTTAAGAAAGAATCACATATCTCAAAAGAACCCCTAGAGTATGTGCATTCGGATCTTCGGGGATCACCTAATGTGACACCTAGCCTCGCTAAAAGTTAATATTACATGTCTTTTTTGGATGATTTTAGAAGAAAAGTATGGGTGTGTTTTCTGAGAACAAAGGATGAAGCTTATAGTAAATTTGTAGAATGGAAGGTTATTACAAAGAATTAAAGTGGAAGAAAATTAAAGAGGTTAAGAACAGAAAATGGTTGAACATGACAATCTTGGAAAATGTGAGAAGTTTTCTAAGTGAAACAAGTTTACTAGAAGTTTATTGGATATAAGCTACATCCATAGTGGTATATATAATCAATAGAACTCCCTCTAAATCTATTGATTATCGGATTCTTGAATATGTATGGTCTGGAAGAGAACCATATTATTCACACATCAACTGTTTTCCGATGTTTGGCATATATTCATGTTGATCAAGGAAAAATAAAACCAAGGGCTAAGAAAGGAAGTTTCTTGGGCTATCCACAAGGTGTAAAGGGGTATGGAATTTGGAGTTTGGAGGACAAAATATGTGTTATAAGCAGAGATGTAAAGTTCAATAAATCAGTGGTTTATAAAGACTTAGATATGGTTTCAGATGATAAGGTTCATAAAGTACAAGATCGCAGAACTAGAAGACTTACTTTCATGCTGCCAGAGGATGAGGAAGAATCGGTTACAGATTCTGGCAATGTGACAGTAACCACATATCAAAATGGAGAAAGTTCAGGGATGAATTAGAATCTTGTTGATAATCAAGAAAGTAAAAGTGATAAAGAAGATACAGAACCCTACAATGACTATCTATTAGCAAGAGACATAGAATGGTGAGTCACCAGAAAACCAAGCACGTTTATAGAGCCAAATGTTGCAATGTATGCATTGAATATGTCTCAGCTGGTAGAGGAAGAAGAACCAAGTACATATGAGGAAGCTATGGCTAGCAGACACAAAAATATGTGGACAGAAACTATGAAAGAAGAGATGGGTTCTTTGAATAGAAGTCACACTTGGGACATTAAACCAAGAAGAGATGGACATAGAACGATAGGCTACAAATGGGTTTTCAACCTGAAACCAGGGATTCCAGGAATAGAGGAACCTATATTTAAAGTTAGGCTAGTGGCAAAGGGTTTCAGACAGATTGAAGACATTGATTATCATGAAGTTTTCTCTCAAGTGGTTAAGCACATTACTATAAGGTTAACATTATCAATGGTTGCTATATCATGATATGGAGTTGGAACAGATGGACGTCAAAATAGCCTTTTTACATGGTTGTATTGATGAGGTGATATATATGGAACAACCAGAAGGGTTCTTGGAAGGAGATGGAGTTTGTTTACTGAGTAAATCATTATATGGTTTAAAACAATAATCAAGACAATGAAATCTAAGGTTTCATCAATTCATTAGGTCAAAGGGCTATGTAAAAAGCGAGTTTGATAGTTGTGTTTACTTAAAGAGATACTCAAAGAATGATTACATTTTTTTGTTGCTATACATGGATGATATGTTATTGGCGGCTAAATACATATCAGAAATTCACAATCTCAAGAAAATTGTAGACAGTGAATTTGAAATGAAGGATCTCGAGCCAACGAGAAGAATTATGGGTATGTATATAACGAGAGACAGAAAGAAAGGTGTTTTAAAGCTTTCTCAATAGTTTTACATTGAAAAGGTTTTAAATGCTTTTAATATGTTGGATTCTAAGGTTGCTCAGACACCCTTAGGGAGTCATTTCAAATTTTTATCTACTCAGCAAGAAGAAAAGGAAAATGTAGAGAAGGAGATGTGCATGATACCTTACTGTAGTGCGGTTGGAAGCATGTTGTACGCCATGGGTGGATCACGCCTTGATCTGGCGTATGTAGTGGGAATGGTTAGCCGATTCATGAGTTGCCTGAACATGAAACATTGGGAAGGAGTTAAATGGATACTAAGGTATCTAAATTACTCAAACGATTTGTGTCTCATTCATAAAATCAGAGAAATCTGAAGTGGAAAGTTATTGTGATAGTGATTACATAGCTGACCTGCATAGAAGGAGATCAATCTCTGGGTCTATTCCGAGTTGGTGGAAATACTGTGAGCTGGAAGTCGGGCTTGCAAAGCATAATAGCTTTATCAACGACAGAGACAGAGTACATGGCAATAGTGGAAGCGTGTAAAGAAGCTTTATGGTTAAAGAGGATTACCTCGAAATATGGTTTCTCCCACGACTATGTTGTTCCACGAAAGAACAAAACACATGGCAACAAGGATGAGTTTTATTAGATATTTGATAGAAGATGACATAATCAACGTTAAAAAGGTAAATACAACAGACAATCCAGCGGATATACTTACCAAAACAGTGACGATTCATAAGTTTGATGAGGCTCTGAAGTTTCTCGGGATTGTCACATGTTGATATATTTCTCCTAGTGGAGAGACGGTTGTTCGGCGGTGAAGTCGAAGGGGTTTTTCATCTATGAAGCCAAAAGGATTTCGAAGGTGAAGTTTGAGAGGTTTTTTGACGGATTATTCATGGGATTCTTAGAAAGGATCAAAAGGTATTCGGCGGTGAAGTCAGAGAGGTTTTCGACAGATTAGTTGAGAAGAGTCTCGATGTGAATGGGTTGAGAAGGTTGATGTTCTTTCGGCGGATTATTAAAGTTTTTTTATAGAGGTTTTGAGGAATATCTAATTAAAAGAATTGAAAGATTATATTGGTTTCAGATGTTTTTCCGAGGATGGGTCGAGAGAGAATCGTGAGGTTCGGAGGTGGAAGCGAGAAGATTGATATAGAAAATGATAGGATTTTCGGCGGAAGCATCGAGATTCCAAGGTCTCTTCACGGAATGAGGCCGAAGCAACGAATTGGCCCATTACGTGACAGATCTATCAATGGCCCAGTCTGAGATGGAGAATGTTTGGACTGAACGGGTTTGGGCCTTCTAAGGGGTACATTTCTGTATTTGCAACAGATTCAGCCATGCAGAACAAGCACATTTCCTGTCTTCGTCATCACACTCTTTTCACACTCTGACATTCTTCCTGCAGGGTCAAAAAGAAATGTGATGACATTGATTGTCACATGAAAGGTGAGTACTAAGCAAAAAAAGTAAAGTGGAGTATGACTATGACATGTTCAAAGTGATATAAGAAACATAAGAAGTCTTAGAAGAGTGTAGAGTGAACATAACCTCCTTTCTTGCTTCTTCAAACACAACAAAAAGTATTAGATACAAGCTAACACAAAAGCACACAAAAGAGTATAAGTTTACAAAAATTAGGACTTATTTCCATAGTACAAATACGCAGTGAATGAACATGTGCCCAATGAATTCAAGTTGTTTACAATGCTTGCAACTCCTTGCTCTGAATTCCTATGGGTTGAAGCTTTTTCTCTCGTTGGCAACGCATTATTTAGTAGTTTCAAGATTTTGATTTTGATTTTGATTTTAAGAAATCCTTTAGGAGTCCAAAGTTCTTTTATCTAGTTCGGATGAGGGGAGTAATCTAAAGAAGACGATAAGATTAAGCTCTCCATCCTCTTGCTGAGATAACCCGTTTTTGTTGAATAAATACCACTTGCAGTAGGAAGCCAACATAATTGGTCTTTAGCTCCATATTTACTTGGTTTGATTCTGAGATTGACATCTTCTAAATTTCGTTGGAAGTATTTCCCTGATTTTGTCTAGATTTCGTTCTCTGGAATTTGGGTTGAAAGAGATCCTTAACCAGCGTATTCTCATGGTTTTAATTTTTAGGACCAAAATGGACAATTGGCGATTGTGTTGAAAGTCATGGGTCTGTCCAAATACGAGTAGGGGATCCATCTCCAATAACCCGATCGAGATTTTCTTCAGCAACTCCTTACCAATGAAAATCCCTTTTCCACATGTGTGATGAGTTTGGAGGCATATATCACTCTAAGGAATATCAATGAATGAGGAGCATATTTACCAGTAATAACTTTTGCCAACATACAGTCCTATTTTGTGAGAATTTTCCAGCTAAGGAGAGCATCATTAAAGATTTCGATTTCCCTGAATCCTAATCCACCTGATTTCATGATTTTTGACATTTTCTTCCAAGAAATCCAGCTCACTTTTCTTTGGTATGGTTTTGAATCCTACCAAAATCTTATGAAAAAGTGATTGAATTTTCTTACATAAGCTGATTGGGATCTTGTAATGTGACAGTGTATACGTCGGGATGGAGGAGAGAACCGCTTGAAACATTATACTTTTCCCTACATATGAGAGGAATTTTGGGGACTAATCAATGCTTTTCAGTCTAATTCTTTCAAGCAGAGAGTTGAATAAATCCTTGTTTCTTCCAAAATTTTCAGGAAGTTCTAGGTATTTTTTATTCTGTTTGTATTTGTATTCCCATGGGTTCTTTAACTCTCTCTTTGATTCTGTCTCCTGTTTTTCTTGAGAATATGATATCCTATTTCTGTATGGGGCTGAGCTTTACAACTATGAAGCCTTTTAGAGCTCCTTCCCGTTGAGCTGAATCACACAGTCCTGAGAGGACAATATTGCAAAGAATAAGTTGTTAAGGAGAAATCATATATCCTTGTCTAATTCCTCTATAAGGTATAACTTTTCCTTTTGATGTTCCATTAATTAGAAAAGAGAATGTAACTCTGCTTATACATTGCATGATCCAGCCTCTCCAAATATGATGAAAACCTAGCCTCTCCATCACCCGATTTAGAAAATCTCATTCTACTCTATCAAAGGCTTGGGACATATTTTTCTTTATTGTCATGGCTGTATTTAACTTTTCTTTAGAATTTTTCAGGAAATGGAGCATCTCATGATTAACCAGCACATTATCAGATATAAAATCATTCCGGCATGTAGGCCTGTCGGGTTTTGTCTGCGTTTGGTTGTGGGCCGAATCGTGACAAACCCATCTCGAAGGCCCATTAAGCGTGACAAGTCCAATCTCGAGTTAAACCCAAATTGATTGGAGACTTGGAAAGCTTAAAAGTCACCCTTCAAGATGAGGATCAAGCAATAGCCTTGTTAAATAGTTTACCATCTCAATATGACCCACTAATACACACTTTGCAGTTTGGAAATGCCAAAGATATGTTAACTATGGATGATGTGATCACATGAGCCTATGGAATGGAATCAAACCTAAGGCAGAAGGGTCTATTGAACAAGAGGCAAAATCATTCAGAAGGTTTAACCGTTAATGGCAGAGGCTGATCAGAAAAGAGAAACGGTAAAGGGTCAGGAAAGAACAAAGGCAAATCTAAGAGTAAAGGACGATCAAAGTCAAAACCAAGACAAAAAAATGAAGAAGTTAGAGCATACTGGATATATGGAGATGAAAATCATTGGAAACGTGATTTTCCATAGAAGAAAATTGGAAAGCGAAAAGAATTTGCAAATGTTGCAGTAACAAGTTTTGAAAACTCAGCTTGTACTGCAAGTCTAATTGCAAGTACCGAGGAATAGGTAATGGATTCAGGGTGTACGTTTCGTATAACTCCTCGGAAAGACCTGATTACATATCTAGTGGAGTTTGAAGGAAACAAAGTGTACATGGGAAACAACTCGTACTGTCTAGACAAAGGAATTGGCAAAATCCTAATAGAAAATACAGAGGGTAATATAATTACCTTAAAAATGTAAGAAATGTACGCATGAACTTAATCTCTTACAGTCAATTGGAAGAGTTGGGATGCTACTATCAAGTAAAAGATTATAACATTCAGTTCTACAAGAGTATTAGAGACAAGTTTCTTTCTGGTATATTTCCTCGAATGAAGAGTGCAAAGCTCAGAAGTTAATGTGGCTAAGATATCTATTGATGCAACGACTAGATGGCATCATAGACTAGCCCATTAAGCGTGACAAGTCCAATCTCGAGTTAAGCACAAGTCACTTTTTCTTCTTCTTCTTCGGGTGTAACGCCATTTTTCCAGTAATTCTCGATCTCCATCTCTTCTTCCTTGTAACAAGAAACACAGAGAGTTATTCTAGTGAATTTGGGAGTCAACTCCGAAGAGGGATGTAATCACCGGTTTGGTGAGGAACTCTATAAAACTTGTGCATCTTCTCTCCTTTCTCCTCGTGTGTCTTGAAGTCAATTTCAAATTCCGCTGTTAATTGAGCTAGTATGAGCTGATACTGTAACAAGGCCGATTGACTCTCAGGGATAAGTAGATTGAGGCAGGCCTTATGGTGCTTAGAAAGGAGCTTTGAGAAAACTTTATTGTAGACATTGCACAGGGCAGTTCGTCTGTAACATGTCGTTGTTTTCGGATTCTACTTCTTAAGTATTAGCCTGATATAAGTTTTGTTTATGTTTGTATGGAACACGCCAGACTCAAAGATGCTCTGGATTTCTTTAACTAATACTAACCCCATGATCTCTCAGTTTTCTTGGCAGAAGCCAGCTACAAAACCATATGGGTCAGACGCTTTACCGGGTGAATTGCAAAGAGAGCCTTTTTAACTTCAAGCTGCTTGGTTTTGCAATTAGTTTTTATTCATACATGCTGTGATTTTTGGTTGCAGGGCCTTTTCCACTATGATGATGTCTCCGACTCCTTGGGATTGGAAAAACTCATTGAATGACTCATTAAGGATCAATGTAATTTCATTTTACTTACCGAAGCTATGTCCATTGTTATCTTTTATAACGTTAAACTGCTTCAAAGCTCTTCTCTTTTTTTTGTTACAACATGAAAATAACCAGACTTCTGCTCTCATAATTGTAGCCATTGCAATCTAGGCTTGTATTATGCTTGATTATTCTCCTCGGTGTTGACTCTAGGAGAGTTACTTGTGTGTGCTTAGTTTCCTGGGCTGATGATCCCCAATGGAGTTAAGCGCCTAGGAGAGCTTTGTATGATTAAAGCATTTTCTTTTGGAACTTACACCTTTTAGATTTTGGGGATAATTTTGGATATTGTTCTTTGTTGCTCGCATTCTTACTATTCTTTTAATAGTTGGGTTCTTTGATGATGCAAAGTTTGGAGATGTTAACTCTTTGAGGTTATCCAGTGAAATTACTGCTGATAGAGCAAGAGGTACATGGAAAACTTGGGCTTGCATTAGCGATTGCACTTGACCATTAGTAACTAACCTCCTAGCTTCGTCTACAAATTGCCCTAAGTGAATTGCTTCAGTAACTCTATTGTTTATGGCAGGTTTTTCTACAAGGTCTATGACATGAACATAACAAATCATTACATTTGTGAGCTCCCCCATGGCCAATTCAATAGGTGATTGAGTGGCCTGGCTAGTCTTACATACATACTAGGGGACGTCTTGCTCCTTTTCTTTTGTAATCAGATCCAGAGCTGAATTGCTTCGATGATCCTCATTCTCTAATGTTTGCGTGTTTTTCATTGTTTTCCCAGGTGTCACTAGAGAAATGTCTTCTCTCACTCTCATGACTTTCCTTCTAACTTTTTCATTTTGTTTCAGATACTTTGATGTTCCTGATATTTTAAATGAGGTACCATTCATCGGTGCTATTGATTGGATATTTCTTTCCTTGTTGTCCTTACTGCACCTCTCATAGTCACGACTCTCTTGCGGGGATCTTCTTCTTTCAAATTGGTTCCCCCGGTTTTTATGCTAGGAGATTTGAAAGGTAAGAAGGTTCCAACAATCTCGAGACACTGATTCTATTTTGTCTCTCTTTAGCATTCCTTCTCTATGATTCAAATCCAAAAAGGGATCTATGAGGTGAAGTATTTTGCAAGATTATGGTCCCATCGTTGTGGGAGGATCATCTACGTCCCAAAGTGTTAAGGCATGTTATCTAAAACTTTCTGCATATCCTTCTCTGCAGAGACCTGAAATTGCACTAACCCTTGACCTATATCTGACCCCATAGGTCTCTTATCAATGTTCCATTGTTCTATGAGAAATGGTATATGGACCCAAGTCCTCTGCTCTCTAGGCTAAGCAAGTCACCCTATTAGAGTCAAAGAGAATCCACTTGAAAGATCTGTAGATCTAGATTCAGAAATCCTAATTTTGGGAGCAGAGGATACTTTTGCCAGCTTAGGGCTTTCCATTTCTCCGAGTAAGTCACTCTTCTTGCCATGGAAGAAGAGATGAAGACCTTAGAAGTTCTGGTACTCTTAACTTGTGGAAAACAACCATCATGGCTTGAGATTTGAGCTACTGAACATAATTTCTTAGCTATAGATCTTTTAAAAGTTGCAGATGGGGCATTGAGATGTGAGAATGGAGCTTGGTGACAAGGAAACCTTCCCAAAAACCAGTGGAAATCTCCAATATTCTATTTGAAAAGAAAGAAAACTTCCAAAAGGGGATAAGGAAACAAAGTGGATATGCTTTCAGTTCAATCTAAGAACTGGTTTTAATTAAAAGATGAAAGAAACAATTATCTTAAAAACTCTCTATGGAGTTGGGTGTGACACCCTAACTCGAGATGCCTACGTCCAGATTTGATTCAGTTTGGTCATGAGCGGACCAAACACTTAGTCAATTTTCGGTTCTTTGTTTACTTAGTCGTGTCGAGTTTTTGACAGTTTTATAAGCCCAAAATGTGTGCATAAACCAATACAAGAGGTTCTAGTACAACAAGTTTGCAAGAATGTTTAAATTATATGTGTCTAGACCTAGTTTATCCCAGTCTTATTCCATCCTTCCTCCTTTTCGCCTTGATCTCGCTCCTACTTAGCCACTTTCACGATCCTTGGGTAAATCGCCTACAATCACGCAGATTTAGTAAGCAAACATTTTTGCTTAGTGAGTTGGTCATTCCGTCGAACTAGGTCAAACCAGAAACATATCAAGCAATAACACAATCAAGTCAAGAATAGCATTATTCATGCCCAGAGTCCAGCATTATTCATGCTCAGAGTCCGATCAGATCTGCTGCCTCGGCTACCCGGATTCACCCGGATCAACCAAAACAACCATCATGAACGAAAACATTCACCTTTCATCCCAATAAATCATGCAATCCTAACCCTTCTATGATTTAATCCCACTATTCACATTAACGGTCCCGAAAACTCACATTTGCCTTAGCCTTTTTCTGACACCTCTTGATGCGATTTTCAATCAGGTTATTCGGATCTGGTTTTGATCGCTCTCGATCCATTTTTTCCCTTGCTCGATTCGACAAAAATCGTTCTTAGAGCTTTTTCGCAAAGAATTCCGATTTTCTTTAGAGTTTTTTGTGCATTTTATGGGGTGCGGCGTTTTTTAGCTCTATTTATAGGGTTTTGGGAGAAAAACCCTAACCCTAATCCGCCCAGGATGGGACAAATTCAAGCCCACCTGAATTGGATCAAGTCCAAACCCACAAAAACTTATGCCCTGGACCAATCCATGAACGGCCCAGCCACTTCCCACTATCACTCCCTCAGTTCGGACACTTCACTCCGTGTCCGAACACTCAACTTCCCTGTCCGGACACTTCACTTCCTGTCCGAACACTCAACTTTCCTGTCCGAACACTTCACACCCTGTCCGAACACTTCACTCCCTGTCCGAACTCACTACCCGTTCAGACACTGACACTCCCTTGTCTGAATTTCATGGACTTGTCCAAATCTCCCACTGTCTTGTCCGAATTTCACATGGCATTGTCCAAATTTCACATGGCCTTGTCCGAATTGCACATGGCCTTGTCTGAATTTCACATGGCCTTTTCCGAATTGCACATGGCCTTGTCTAAATCCTTATACCCTTGTCCAAATTCCCCTTTTCCAGCCTGATTCCCCGACCCATCTTCCCTTTCCCTCGGACCCATTCGGAATCACCCGAAGGGTACGCGGGACACGGGCGTTACACAGGGCCTGAGTAACAGGCAAGGATAAGGGAAGTTTGGTTGGAACATAAGGAAGGATATGGGGTTTTGTCGGATAAGACAGTGGGAATTTAGACAAGGTTGTGGGAATTCAGAGAAGGCAAGGGGAATTCGGACAAGGCAGTGAGAATTTGGAAAAGTCCCTAGGAATACAAACAAGGAAACGGGGAATCGGACAAGTCTCTAGAATTTCGGACAAGATAGTGAGAAAATCAGACAAGTCCATAAAATTCGGACAAGGGATTGATAGTGTCCGGACAAGGGAGTCACAATGTCCGGACAAGAGAGTGACAATGTCCGCACAGGTTGTTAGTTCGGACAGGTAGTGAAGTGTTCGGACAGGGAGTGAAGTGTCTGAAATGAGGAGTGATAGTGGGAAGTGGTTGGGCCGTTCATGGGCGGTCCATGGCATAAGTGTCTCGTGGGTTGGACTTAGTCCAACATAAGTGGGCTTGAAGTAGGCCCATCATGGACGAATTAGGGTTAAGGTTTTCCACCACCCTATAAATATAGCTAAAACCTGCCGCTGCCCAGAAAATCACGAAAAACTCTAAGTCAAAATCGGAATTTCTTGCGAAGAGCTCTAAGGCCAATTTTTATCGATTCGATCAAGAGGAAGAACAAAACGAGAGCGATCGAGACCGGATTTGAGTAACATGATTGGAAATCGCATCAAGAGGTGTCAGAAATAGGCTAATGCAAATGTGAGTTTTTGGGACCGTTGTGGTTGATCTAGGGATTGTTTTTGAGCAATAATGGGATTACATCTTAGACGAATTAGGATTGCGTGATTGATTGGATGTATTAAACGAATGACTACTGTTTTCCGTTCATGATTGTTGTTTTGGTTGATTCGAGTTAATCCGGGTAACTGAGGTAGCAAATCTGATCGGAATCTGAGCATGAATAATGCTGGACTCTAAGCATGAATAATGTTGTTCTCTGACTTGATTGCTTATTGTTTGAATGCGTTTCTGGTTTCGCCTAGTGGGACGGAATGACCGACTCACTAAGCAATTCAATTGCTTACCCAATCTGCTTAATTGTAGGTGATGTACCGAATGAACGTGAAAGTGGCTAAGTATGAGCGAGATCGAGGCGAGAGGGAGGAAGGATGGAATAAAACTGGGATAAACTAGGTCTAGACACATATATTTCAAACATTCTTGCAAACTTGTTTTACTAGAACCTCTTGATTAGTTTATACATACGTTTTGAGCTTATAAAACTGTCAAAAACTCGAAAACGACTAAGTGAAGAAAGAACCGAAAATTGACTAAGTGTTTGGTCCGCCCATGACCAAACTGAATCGAATCCGGACGTAGCCATCGCGAGTTAGGGTGCCACACATAGCCTATTGACTTTGTTGGTTCATCAGCAATCTTTCCATTTAGTAATTTGAACCGAAATAAATTAAAATCAAATACGAAAATAATCATATAAACTGAGTAACTGCATATGGTACAGTAATAACAAAAATCTTTCTTCCCTTTAATATTCGTCAAGCAAAAGACTCATAAAAGAAAATAATATAGTTTTACAAGTTAAGAAGAAGGCTAAGAAAACATGACAAAATGCAAATACAACGTGACGTAATGTAGATCTCTACATTGATCGTATCGTTTTTTGCATGAAGTATACCGTGCAGTGCACGTAGACGATCCACAACTCCATGAAAGCGCCCTTTCTCTTTCAAGCTCCAACCATCAAACCAAAGCGACCAGATCACAAAAGGGGTGATCAATCTCAGACTTCGAGATTCAACATTATCCCCACAATGCTTTCTTTTCTTATCCCATTAATAGAGATTATTAAGATCATTATTGCTTCTATAGCCTCCCAAGTCTTAATGGGCCTCGCAGGTGTAACATTCGCTGGTTCAACCGTGGCATTAGTCGTAAGCACACCACTTTTCATCGTATTTAGTCCCATTCTCGTACCAGCCACTTTAGCCACTGTAGTCTTAGCCAGAGGCTTTGGGGGTGGTAGTAAACTCCGAGGCTTTGGGGGCGGTAGTAAACTCCGAAAGAGAATCATTAAACGCATACTAGAGCGCATTAAGTAAGTTTTAAAAAATTGATATAGAAATCACTCGATATTTATCTTCCCATATTGGTTTTGAATGCTATGCCCCGTATTTTGAATTATTAAACCTTTTTGTTGTTACCACTTTTTAGTAAATTTTCTCATTCTTTTTGAAAAAACTATTAGTCAATTATAAAAATTGTACATAATTTTTTTTTAAATTAGTCACTGACAAAGTACATATATGTATTTGTGCGTGCATCTCTATAGGAGTGGAAAGGGAGGAGGCGGTTTTCCACCAAGTCCGGGAGGTTTTCCACCAATTCCAGGATTGCCAACTCCAGATGCTTTGCCAGCTCCAGATGCTTCACCAGCTCCGGATGCTTCGCCAGCTCCAGAAGCCCCAACAGCTTTGCCTGGTCTATAAACTCTGGCAGCTCTGCTAGCTCTGTATCGGCAGCTTCACCTATTGGATTTGATTAAGTCTTCATACGAATTAATATCATCGTACTTTAGGGTTCATATAAACTATAGTCTTATCGAATATGTATATGTATAATCAAATGGGTGTGTTTGTAAGATTGTAAGTTTGTGTCTTTAGGTTTAAGGATGTATTTAGAAGATACAATCCTTGATAATTAAGTGTGCTGTATAAATACTCTTTTCATAATTAATAAAGGATAAGTTCTGGTTCTGTAAAACGTAAAACAAAATAGAAAACAAAGAATTATGTTTTCTCTTTAATGATAAAACTGGGTACAAACATAAGATAGATTCGATCATAAGAGAGAACAAACTAACGTTTGTTGTTGTCCGATCCCAAACATAAGAGTAAAGAAAAGTTCAACATGGTATCAGAGCACATGGAGACAACGATGCACCAAATCATTCTAGTCTTCAACGAAGATTCCTACAGTTTATGGAAAATAAAATTGACAATAATTTTGAAAACCAGAAAACTTTGGGATGTAATCGAGACTGGAATCACAGAATCTTCGAATACAGAGGTCACACCAGCAGCAATAAGAGAGAAAGAGGATTGATTGCTTAAGGATATGATGGCCCTGCAAATTCTACAAAATGCAGTTTCAGAATCGATCTTTCCGACTCTACATCATCTTCCTGAGAAGGATGGAACGCTCTTGAGATGGATTTTCAGGGAAACCATGGGATTCTGAGAAATGATTGAAAGGTATTCGGCGGTGAATTCTGAAAGTTTTTCAACGGTAGAGTTCAGAAGAGTCTCGATGTGAATAGGTTGAGAGGGTTGATGTTCTCTCGGTGGATTATTCAAGGTTTTTTAAAGAGGTTTCGAGGAATATATGGTAAAAGAGCTGACGGGATTCAAGACATTTCATAAATTTAGATCGCAGTAAGAAGATCACCATTCGGATTGGGAATGGGGAAAACGTTATATATGAAGGAAAAGGAGACATACAAGTGTCAATTAACAAAGGAGCAGATCACGTCATCAAAAACATTCTCTATGTACCCAGTTAGCAAGAAACTTGCTAAGTGTTTCTGAAATGATATCAAACGGATAGCGACTCATTTTTGAGAATGAAAGTTGCATCATCCAAGATCAAAAAAGAAGGAAGATCATAGATGTCAAGATGAAGGAAAAAAGCTTTCCAATTGAATGGAAACAATCAAGTGAAGAAACGTATGTAGCATACGAAGAAAAAGAAAATAAGATGAGTTTATGGCACAAGCGTTTGGGTCATGTAAACTATGACAAGTTGGAGAAAATGCTGAAGATGAAGGCAGTAGATGATCTCCCAAATTTTGCAGTAGCAAGAGAAGTATGTGAATAATGTGAATTGGGAAAACAAACGAGGAAACAATTTCCAAAGGAATCGCAAAGCAGAACAAGTCAAGTGTTAGAATTTGTTCACTGAGATGTGTGTGGTCCAATGCAAACTAAATCAATAAATTCAAGTAAGTATTTCCTTATGTTTGTTAATGATAATTCCAAGATGACATGGGTATATTTCATGAGAAACAAAAGTGAGGTAATGTCAAAATTCAAGTTGTTATAACCATTTGTGGAGAATCAATTGGAGAAAAAGATCAAAAGACTAAGGACTGATGGAGGAGGTGAATACTTCTCAAACGAATTCAAAAAATTATGTCAAGAGAGTGCATACATCATGAGGTAACAAATCCTTATTCTCCACAACAAAATGGTACTGCTGAAAGAAAAAATATGACACTTGTTGAGATGGCAAAAATCAATACTCAAGGAGAAGAACTTGCCAAATAAGTTTTGGGCTGAAGCAATAGCAACATCAACATACTTACAAAATTGTTTGCCATCAAATTCAGTGGAGAAAGGAATCACACCATTGGAGATATGGAGTGGAAAGAAACCTAGTGTTGAACACTTGAAAGTTTTCGGTTGTGTATGTTACATACATATATACTGAATGAGAAGAGAAGAAAAATTGACACAAAAGCCAAACAAGAGATCTTTGTAGGTTACAGCAATGAGTCAAAAGACTATTGTGTGTACTTGGTGAATGAGGAGAAAATTGAAGTCTCAAGAGATGTCACTTTCTACGAGAATAAGACATGGAGCAACAATAAAGAAAATAAAGAGAAATACATTCTTTCACAAGCCAAGATGAACACACAAGACCAAGGATATGATGAGGATCTAAACTATCAAATAGATCAAGTAATTAATTCTTTCAATCAACTTCAGATTTCAAACACAAATCAAAATTTAAATCAAGGAGGAGAAGAATCGGTTGGTCCAAGAGGTTTTCGAACAATAAATGAGTTGATTGAACTAACAACTGAAGTTGAAGAAGAAACATTTATCCATGAAGTATGTCTCCTAATTTCTGAAGAACCACGAGCCCTAGAAGAAGCATTACAAGACAAAGATTGGTTAAAAGCAATGAAGGAAGAGCTTCGAATGATTGAAAATAGCAAAACATGAAGTGTTGTTACAAGACCAAGTGACAAAACGTGATTAGTATTAAATGGATCTTTCAGTTAAAGATCAATGCAAGTGGAGATGCGATTAAACACAAAGCAAGATTGGTGGCCAGAGGGGTTCACACAAGAATATGGAATGGACTATTTTGAGATATTCGCACCAGTTTCAAGGTATGATACAATAAGAACCATTATGGCTATTGCTGTTCAAAAAAGATGGAAACTCTATCAAATTGATGTGAAACATTCCTAAATGGTGATATAGAAGAGGAGGTATACATAGAACAACCTCCAGGATTTATCGAAGAAGGAAGTGAAGATAAGGTTCTCAAACTCCACAAAGCGCTCCATCGTCTAAAACAAGCACCTAGAACATGGTATGGTCGCATTGATGGATATTTCATCAAAAATGGATTCAAGAGAAGCATCAATGATGCAGGACTCTATGTTAAAAGAGGTACACATGAAATATTGGTGCTTAGCTTATATGTCGACGACATTATAATCACAGGAATCAATTTAAAAGAAATCGAAGATTTCAAAGAAAAGATGAAGATCGAGTTTGAGATGACAGATTTAGGAGAACTTAGTTTATTCCTTGGCATGGAGATAACTCAAGACAAGAATGGTATATTTTAATCACAATAAAATTATGCCAAGAAACTTCTAAAAAAGTTTTGAATGCAAGACTGCAAGGTACAATCAACACCTTTAACATCTAACGGCAAAAAGAATGAAGTCGTAAAGGAGAAACTTGAAGATGTTACAAAGTATAGGAGCATGATCGGACTCTACTATATCTTTGTGCTTTACAACCAGACATTATGTATGCAACCTCATATTTGTCGTGTTACATGTCTGCTCCAACAATGCAATATTATCAAGAAACAAAACATGTGCTAAGGTATGTTAAAGGAACCTTAAACTATGGTATTCATTTCAAGCAAGTTGAAGCACCAGAATTGGTAGGCTTCTCCGACAGCAATTGGGGAGGTTCAGTTGAAGACAAGAAGAGTACATGAGGCTATGTCTTCACATTAGGATCATGTGCTTGCTGTTGGAATTCAAGCAAACAGAAGACGGTGGCTCAATCAACTGCTGAGGGTGAATATATTGTGATATGTTCTGCAACAAATCAAGCAATATGGTTACAACGATTAGTGAACGAACTCAGATTCAAGACCAAAAAAGGTACTCGTATTTTCTGTGATAATCAATCTGCGATTGCTATAGGAAAAAATCCAGTTCAACATCGTCGAACAAAGCATATCGACATCAAATATCACTTTGTAACAGAAGCGGAGCAAGAAGGGAAAATCAAACTTGAACATTGTTCAGGGGAGTTTCAAGTCGTAGACATTCTATCAAAACCTATAAGTACATCATGGTTTGAAGGTTTAAGAGAAGAACTAGGAATAACAATGAAGCCATAATCAAGGAGGAGTATTGAATTTGATTAAGTCTTCATACGGATTAATATCATCGTACTTTTGGGTTCGTATAAACTATAGTCTTATCAAATAGGTATATGTATAATCGAATGGTTGTGTTTGTAAGATTGTAAGTTTGTGTCTTTAGGTTTAAGGATGTCTTTAGAAGACACAACCCTTGATAATTAAGTGTGTTGTATAAATACTCTTTTCATAATAATAAAGTATAAGTTATGGTTCTATAAAATGTAAAACAAAATAGAAAACAGAGAATTATGTTTTCTCTTTAATGATAAAATAGAATACAAAACATAAGAGAGATTCGATCATAAGAGAAAACAAACTAACGTTTGTTGTTGTCCGATCCTAAACAAAAAAGTGAAGAAAAGTCCAACATCACCAGCTTCAGCAGCCTCGACAGCCCCGCTAGCTGGTCCTCCAGCTAATTTTTTGAATGTAATGCTAGAGTTCATATGTGAATTTAAGTTGTTATTTGTGTTAAAGTTGGTAGGACTTGGGAATACACATGATGATGAATTAGATTTCCCCCATGGTGGAGCAGCTATGCCGAGAAGTGGAGATGGTAAATGCGGAGGTAGAGGACAAGGTAAGTCCAAAGGTGAAGGTAAAGGTAAATTTGGAGGTAAGGGAGATATCACAAAAATAAAAAGTAAAAGTGAAAAGATAAAAGGTAAGTCATCCACTACAAGAATGCAAGGCGCAATCTGACGGTAGTATCCGATAATAACAGTCGGAAAAAGGTCATTTCCAACCGTTATTGACAAAAAATGAGATGAAGGTTTGAGATGGTCGGAAATCTAATTTTTTCAATAATGGTCGGTAATTTTCGACCAAAAAAAACCCGTCAGTAAGGGTCGGATAACGGTGGTCGGATATAGTCGGAAACACCCGTCGAAAGGAGTCAGAAAATGCCGTCAGAGACTGTTGGAAAACCCCGTAGAAAACGGAAGGAAAGTCCCGTCAGTAGCCGTAGGTGTTTTCAGACCACTTCCAACCGCCTTACCTAGCCGTCGATTACGGTCGGACACAAGTGTGGTCGGTAGTGGGCTGAAATTACCGACCACGTTGGAAAGTTTTTTTTTTCCCGCGTGTTGTATGTAACGTTTAAATATTAAAAATTTTAATTTTTAAAAATAATAATTAAAAACTATATACAAATCTGAAATTGTTAGTACGAAATATGTACAAGATTTTTTTTATAAAGTAAGACTAGTTACTGGGAGGAGAATCTAAAAGAGAATTCCCGAGGGCCGAGAAGCTCTGAAAAGTTGCTAGGAATTTGGCGAGTTCGGCCATTTGTTCCTTCTACATCCTCTCAAAGTCTTGGAATTTGGCATTGTTTTCCTGAAGCTGACACTCAATGACTTCTTGCTTTTGTCGTAGCTGAGTCAGCTCTTCCCGCTCTTGCTGTGACAAATGGCTTTGCGGGACACGGGTAGGGAAGCCGTCAGAGTTAACAAGGTTTCCAAGGCCGAAGGGACGACCCTTAGTATGAGGAGTAGACTGCAAAAAAAAATTTATTACGAAGTAAAAATAATTAAAATTAGGAAAATTTTTAAATATTTAAAGTACCTCAATAACGAGTTGGTCTATTTCTTCTCAGGTCAATTGAGAAGAGCTTCCTTCACCTTCTTGACTGCGCTGGGTAAGGATGTCGTCCCGCTTTTGTCTGACTTTCGTGAGAACGTCGAGGACCTTCTTGTCCTCCACCACATTTGTCTTCTTGTTAGTGTGGGTATCCTTCATGAGTAAGAACAAATCCGGTTCTTCGCCAAGTTATGAAGCCTTGGTAAAATTATTAGTAAAAATATTAGTAAAAATAAATAAAGTTTCTAATTAAAAAAAATGAATTAACAATTGACGTAGCGGGATCATTGCTCATAAGTCTGAGCACCATTGTTGTGGGTAACGATGCCAAATCCTCCGCGATCGCTCTTCTGATTGGTAGTGTTCCTAGTCACCACCTTTTGAGTTTCTTCGCGTTCCCAATACACGATGAACTCCCTGAACCGTTCTGGATTGCAATGTATCGGAACCTCGCCTTTGCCGCCTTTCCAGAACTTTTTCCACTCGAGGATGTTGTTCTTGTACGAGGTGCTGCACTACTTGTAAAACTCCTCTCGGACCCGGGGAGTCAACGCAACGTCCCAATTGTAGTCTTGCTACCAAAAAAGCAATAATCTGAATAATTAAAAAGAATTAATTTAATTAAAAATTTTAAATGCAAGAGAAGGTAAGAACACATTACCGTGAAGTGTTTGAACCAACTCTCCTTCAAGACTTGCGGAGAATCCTTGTATCTAGGATATGCAAAGGGAAGCTGATGATGGATCATCCGCAAAATGGATTTTCTAATCCCCTTGTCGTACCGAAACCTACAAAAATTATAAAAAATTTGACTAATGTAAAAATAAATGAAATTAAATATAAATTTTAATTACAAACTTACCAAAGACCTCCGTCGGTTGGATCTAGCTTTGGAAAGTGACCACGACCTTCCGTAGTAAGAAGCTGCTCTATGGTTAGAGTCGCCACTGTGCCCAGAGGTTGTGATTCAGGAACAGATCGCGGGCTTGGTGTTGGACTTTGAGTCTGATTGGAGTCAAATTCATGGGCAGACTGTCTAAGGCGCTGGAAATCACTATACGTAGCCCTGTACAAGATGATAGGAATAACAAAACAGCAAAAAATAGTAGTGCATTGCGAATTTTTATTAAAAGGCAGTGTTTTATTTTCTCAGAAAAATAGTAAAAGTATAGTAAACTTGCCAAAAATTACGATTGATTTATTAAAAAATTATGATTGCTTTAAAAAATTACGATTGATTTAAAAAACAATTACGATTGTCTTATTAAAAATTACGATTGATTTATAAAAAATTACGATTGATTTATAAAAAAAATGATGATTGATTTAAAAACGAAATTATGATTGATTTATAAAAAATTACTATTGATTTTAAAAAATCCGCAAAAATCCGCAAAAACAACGAACAAAAATCTGCAACACCGGAAAACATAATCAAAATGATAAAAGAAAATCAAAAATTCCTAAGTTCTAACATCACCAAGAACATCAACCTAACTCAACACCAAAATTCTAAAAATTCTCAAAATCAACTTACTCCAAAATCATGACAATCTAACTAGTCTATTTCGGAATTAAGACATAATCTTCATGAGATTGAGAGTGAAAAACGAAATGTATTCTTCAAAGAAGACAAAATTCCCGGATTTATTATGTAATTGAAATTGAGAGTGAGAGAGTGTACAACTTACATAGGAAAAGAGTGGGGTGAGGTTGAGGGACCTTCGCCGGCCAACTGGGAGCCATGTCGTCTAAGTCGCCAGTCTGCGCAGGAGAAGAGGCGAAGAAACGCTTGGAGAAGACGAAGTGGAGAAGACGTCGATGGCGGTTTTAAAGCTATACCGTTCGGTACTGGTCGGTAATGGTCGGAAATTAATATGGCCGATACGTGTCCCAAGCGTGTCGATAACGCTTCCCAATTCCCGAACCGTTCCTGCTCTAGCTTCCCTCCAAAACTGGTCAATAGTGGTCGGCTATTTCTGACCACTTCCGACCACTATTTTTTTTTTCTTTTTTAAAATTTCAATGGTCGCATTATGTATACGTAATATGATTTTATAACGACCGAAATGGTATTATAGTGCATAACATTTTACGTGTACATGACATTTAATTACTCAGAATCAGATACACTGTCATCTCACCTAGAATTATCATTTGAGTCGTAATTTCGACCAAACTCTCCAATCTCTTCTCTCTCTTTATCGTGGACAGTAGCATCTGCATGGTGCGTCATATCCACACATAGGTCAATACCGAGTGAAATCTCTAGTGGTCCAATTGTCTCTGACGTATTTTGCTGCATTGGTTCATTTTTGGAAACCCCATTGAGCCTTCTCGAGGGGTTATGGATGCGACGGTTATCCACCCGTTTCTTCTATTTGAGTTCTGTGGGTATGGAATATAGCAAACTTGGTCTACCCATTGGTTCAACTATTTCATGAACATTTGATTGCACACCTAAACCAACATCATTGTGTTCACTGGTACTAGCAAAGTTTACCATAGATGCGTCTTCTCCATGAGGGTACCATACTTTATACCCATGAATAATACCTCTACTATATAAATGAACACATACTTGTTTCACAGCAATTAAATCTCATATTACGACATTTTGGACAAGGGCAGTACATCTTACTTGTTTCTAGCGTCAGGCTTTGATTTCCGGCGAAATCCATAAACTGTTTTAGTCCTTCCGCGTACTCGTACGTAAGTAATCCTGTTTTTGGATCAATTCTTTCCATGAACGAAAACATATATTTGCCATTATGTGATTTTTTTGTGTTTGAAGTGAAGATAGTGAATATGAAAGAACTTGCCGTGTATATATAATACACATTTCCGACGGTTATTGACGGCCTCACCTAACATTTATGACGGTTATTGACGGTCTCACCTAACATTTTTGACCGTTTCTGACCGTCTCACCTACTTGCTTTTTCTCGACAAAGACATATGCATAACGGTTTTTTTTATTATACCGGTTTACGGTAAAAAACGGTGGGAAACAGGTAGTGGTCGGTAGTGGTCGGAAAATTCCCACCGTTTCTGAACTTCTTTTTATTATTTTTTCCAGTCAATTATGGTTGTGGAGTTGTCGGAAATTTCCGACAACTTCTTTCCCGTCAGAAATGTGGTCGGTTTTCGACCCCATTTCTTGTAGTGATATGGGGATGAAGGAAGTTCGTCTGAAAGTGAAGGAAGCATGTCAAGAGGTGGAGGATGTAAACAAAGACCTAAACAGAGGGATTATCACAAAAATAAAAAGTAAAATCGAAACAATAAAAGGTAAATCTTCCAGAAATAAACGTATGTCTCCAAAAAAAAGACGTAAATCTAAAGGTCAAATAGGAAGTACATGTAGAAGTGAAGGAGGTATGTCTGGAGATGAAAAAAGTATGTCAGGAAGTGAAGGATATACGTCTGGAGGTGAAGGAAGAATGTCGTGAAGTGGAGGAAGTATGCCTAAAAGTGAAGGAAGTATGTTCGGATATAGAGATAGTATGTCCAAAAATAAAGGAAATATGTCAGAAGGCAGAGGTAAACAACAAGGTAGAGGTATGTCTGAAAGTGAAATAAGTATATCGAAAGATGGAAAAAGTATGTCGAAAGGTCAAAAAAGAAAACCCAAACGTAAAATAAACTATAAATAACTAAAACCAACTCCAGCTTTCGAGTTCTTATCATATTTTTATTGTAAAAAATGAAAGCTTTTAAGTTAAGAACCCAATATTATTATTACTGGGTTCCTTGATAGAACCTACTAAAGGTTCTTTGAAAAAAAATTTCATTTTATTTGAAAAAATTATTAAGTTAAACGATAAAAGAAACAAAGATGATGGAGATAACAGATTCCACACAAAAAGGACAAAATGGTGAAGTAAGACTGACCTGTAATCTACAAGAAGTAACAGATTTGTACTTATTCGATCATTAACAAGCGAAGGGCTTGCATTCACTTTGTCTCCATCCAGAATAACTTAATCAAAACAAGAAATTGAGTACACTTACTTCATTCTATTGGTAAACAAAGTTCAATGAAGCAAAGAAGGGAAATACAAACCTCACTAGAACGCTTTTTATGTCTAAGCCTTTGAACCGGTGTTGAAGCTGAACTAGTAACATTCTCCTCTTCCATGGCTCTTAAAATTCTGATTGTCAAATTGGACATAGTGAAACAGACAACTTTGGAAGTTCATCCACTCTTTACACATATACAAAACTCCAACCACATAACAAGTGGTGAAAATGATCACTGAAAACAACCAATAAGCAATGATTCTTAAACAATGCCCATCAAGACTATCAAGATTGTAGCCGAAAGTATCATTTTTTTCTCTACTTCCAACACATTTAGCAACTTCTAGTGTTATACTGTATGTTTCAAGTATCATAGTGAGTTTTGAAACCTAATAAAAGAGACAACTCTTACGCTCAACTACATAACAAATCCATTTAAGTGAAGTCTTTAAGCTCCACGACATAACAAATGCCATAGTCTTTTAAGCGAAGTCTTTTAGAGTCAACTAACAAATCCATTTAAGCGAAGTCTTTTAGAGTCAACTAGCAAATCCATGTGAGTTCTTTGATCACACAAAGAAGCTAAACTACACGTTTTTTAATCTAAATAGTACCCAAACCTTCATGAGCGTTGGCTGATGCATCAGGCAAAGGAGGAGTACCATCTCTGAAGCATATAACATGAAGAAGAACAATCAATACACTTACATTTTCCACTAAA